>PVJC01024031.1:0-25885 GCA_004026665.1 Murina feae
ATACACTGTTCCTTTAAGCCGGCCTACACATGTAACAAAGCCTCTCTCTGCCTCACCTCGCAGAGTCTATACTGCAACAATGTTATAGTTTTAGACTCAGGCTAGGTCTGCTGTTCCCTTCAGCTCCCGAGGATTCTATGATTGATACATTATTGAAACATGTTTCGGAGGCTGCTCGCTGAGGGCCGAAAACAGTATCACTTTTGCTCCTGCTGCAACGGACGCTGCCTAAACGTTTACTCAGGTCCGTGAGTGGCGGCTGCCATGTTGGCTGGGCTAATTTGCATACAGCCACTCTGATTGGCTGGTGGGCGTGGCTTACCCTGTCTCGGAGAAACGGTTAATTTTAATATTTCGCTTTTATTAGTTTAGATAATTGAAAGTTAGATAAAGAGCTTCACAGGCAAAAAGAAGCTAAAGGAGTTCATCACCACCAAACCAGTATTATATGAAATGTTGAAGGCTACTCTTTAAGAAGAAGAAGAAGAAGAAGAAGAAGAAGAAGAAGAAGAAGAAGAAGAAGAAGAAGAAGAAGGAGGAGGAGGTAGAGATAAAAAATTATGAATAACAAAGTGACAACATTACATATCTACCAACAAGTGAATCTAAAAATCAAATGAATAAAAAATCTGATTAACAGAACAAACTAGTGAATGTAATAGAATCAGGGGCATGGAAAGGGAGTGGACTGACAATTCTCAGGGGGGGGGGGTGTGCGGGGGGCAGGGAAGAGACTGGCCAAAAATCTTACACCTATGGATGAGGAAAGTGGCGGGGGGTAAGGGCATGGAGTGAGGTGGAAAAAGGGTGGAGGGGAGCTATGGGTGGAAAAAGAGGAACATCTATAATAATCTGAACAATACATTTTTTTTTTTAAATTTGTAAGTTATACAAAGTTTTATTCTAAAACATTTCAAACACGTGCAAAAGAAGATAAACTAATACAATGAACCTTTGTGTTTCTTTTGCTTCACGAACCAGGGAATGGAGTGCATGTCTTCCTCATGACATGCACTCCATTATTTTGAAGAAAATAACAGACATCGTGTCCTTTTCTCTGTACATCTTGCAATGTGTCTCTAAGAGAGAAGTGTTTTTTAAAATAAAATAATCACAATACCTTTACATACCTAAAAACATTAACAATATTTACTAATATCAAATATGTCATCAGTGTTGTCCCATCTCCAATTTTTTTATTTTTTATTGAATCCAGATCCAAACAGGATCTATACATTGTGATTGCTTGATGTGCCTTTAAGGACTCTATAGATTTGTAGATTCCCCTTTTGTGTCATTTAAAACAATACATAATTTTATTGATGAGAGAGAGAGAGAGAGAGAGAGAGAGAGAGAGAGAGAGAGAGAGAGATAGATGCGGGAGAGAAACATCAATCAGCTGCCTCCCCTATATGACCGGGACAGGGATTGAACCTGAAACCTAGGTATGTGTCCTGACTGGGAATCAAATCCACCACCTCTCAGTGCTACAGGACAATGCTCTAACCAATTGAGCCACACCAGCCAGAGCTCTAACTTTTTTTCTGTTAATTTTTAGATGAGGAAATGGAATTGTTCTTCCTGAAGATTTTTAACAGTCTGAATTTTCTTGCTTGCATTTCCTGAGGAGCTCTCAAACATATTTGTCCTCTTATTCCTTGTACTTTCTATACATTGACAGTTAGAGCAAGAGATTTCATCCAGTTCTGGTTCAAAGTTTTGTTTTTTTTTTATTGCTTAAAGTATTACAATAAATGATAGATAAGTATTACAACAAATGATAGATAGATCTCCATTTTTCCCCTTGTCCTTCCAATACATATTTTTTTAAGAAAGAAAAAAGATAGGACATATAAGGAAACAATACAGTATTAGGCATGAAGAAGAGCAAACTATTAGGGATTTTTAAATTATAGAAGAATAAAATAAGTAAGTTATGACAATAATTCTGATAGCATAGATGAAGTAGGTATTTTTAAGAAAAATATAATAACTGACACGTGACTCAATAAATATATTTTTTAAAAGTAAAACACCCATATCCATTAATGATGGGTTGGTAGGCAGACTTTTCTTCCCAAAAGGCATCAGGTCCAAAAGGTTTTATATGTGAACTAGGGGCCCAGTGCATGAAATTTGTGCACAGTGGTGGTGGTGGTGGGGGGGATTCCTCAGCCCAGCCTGCCCCCTTTCACATACTGGGAACCCTCAGGGGGAGTCCTACTGATGGTTTAGGCCTGCTTCCTGTTCCACTTGGGGAGGGGACCTAAGCCACAGACTGGCCTTCCTTTGTGGGAGGTGACCAGACTAATCAGGGGAAGCCACCAGCCCCATCACCCTGCTGCTGCAGCCACTGCCAGTCACCGCAGCCACCAAGGTGTTTTCATCAACATGGACTCTAGTCCCTTCACCATGAAGAAATGACAACTTTCATCCTGATCAGTTTGGCTCAGTGGATAGAGGGTCGGCCTGTGGACTCAAGGGTCCCAGGTTTGATTCCGGTCAAGGGCATGTACCTTGGTTGCAGGCACATCCCTAGTAGGGGGTGTGCAGGAAGCAGCTGATTGATGTTTCTTTCTCATCGATGTTTCTAACTCTCTATCTCTCTCCCTTCCTCTCTGTAAAAAGACAATAAAATATATTTAAAAAAAAAGAAATGACAACTTTCTTTAGGCATTTTCAAGATGTGTCTTTCATGAGATATGACATTTCTTTCTTTCTTTCTTTTTTTATCCTCACCTGAGGATATGTTTCCATTGATTTTTAGAGAATGTGGAAGAGAAGAGAAAAACAGAGAGAAACATGAAAGTGAGAAGAACACTTTGATTGGTTGCCTCCTGCATATGCCCTGACCTTGGCCCTAGCCAGGGAGGAGCCTGCAACCTAGGTACATGCCCTTGGTCAGAATTGAACCCAGATCCTGCAGTCAGTAGGCTGAGGCATTATGCACTGAGTCAAACCGGTTAGGATAGGATATGACATTTCTTAGCCCTCCAGCAGTGGACCTTCATTTTTTTTTTCTCCAGGAGTGTGGTGGAAAAACCCTAGATCGCCTTTTTGGATTCTTATTACTCAGGTTACTAAGAATATTACCAGTGGCATACAGGGAGCTTAGCCAATGAGCAGTAAGAAAAGGTGCTTCCTCTGTAGTTCACTCCCATCACCGGCTCCACCCCTGTGCCTCCAATCACAGCTCCACGCCTGCTCAGGCCTGTAAGCTCTGGCCAAGGCTGCAGCTCTGGGCAGGGGACCTCCAAGCCTCTCTGATCAGCGGCTTCACAGAGCCCAGGCCTCCGCAATCACCGGCTCTGATCCTGCCCCCTGCCATTGCTGGCTCTGCCCCTGTCCCACTGGTAGTCTCTGGCCAAGGCTGCAGGCCTGGGAAGGGGACCCCCAGACCTTTGCTTTGCCAGCTCCACTGGTGTCCAGACTCCTGTGATGACAGGCTCCACCCCTGCCCCTCCAATTGCTGGCTCTGCGGTGTCCAGGCCCCTGCGATCTCTAGCCTTACTCAGGCCTTATGCTTGGGTAGGGCACCCTCACACTCCTCTGATCAGTGACTCTGCCCCTGCCCCCTCTGATCACCAGCTTCGTCCTTGCCCATGCCTGAGGCCTCTGGTGAAGGCCTCTGGCCTGGGCAGGGAACCCTCAGTTCCCTCTAATCACCTGTTCCACCCTTCGGGCCCCCCGTCTCCCCTGCCACCTGCCTGGCTAACAGGCCTGACCACTTCAGTGGTGGGGCTGAGCCTGCTTGGGCGCTGCCTTCTTGTAGCTATGGGGGTGGCCATCTTTGTCATGAAGTGACACCTAATTTGCATATTACTCTTTTATTAGACAGGATATGGCTATGGGCACTGCCATCTTGTGGCCATGAGGGTGGCCATCTTGTGTGGCCATCTTTGTCAGGGAGTGACACCTAATTTGCATATTACTCTTTTATTAGATAGGATTGTACCAAACCTTAAAGGAGCAGATAATCTCTATTTTATATAAAGTGTTATAGGAAAAAAGGGAAATTAAATTGTTGTACATTTAGTATATTATTCATAATAACAAGATTAATTCAAGATAAAATTTGTAGGCCAACTATACTTATGGAGAAAAAGGAATTCTACAGAAAGTAACCTCATAGGGTGATCTGATCATAAATTCCTCATTGGAGGTAGGGTTATGGTGGGTAGTCACATCCTAGGCTTATAACTTTTTTTTTCTTTATTGGTCAAGGTATAGGCTTATAACTTTTTATTTGGCATATAACTTCTTTAATTAAAGGTTGGCCTTTGCCTTAAGCAAGCCCTGTCCATTGTTTTTGTGCATCAAGGTTAATACACTTTTGAAATAAATCATAACCACCCTCAAGAGAGCACATAATCTTAACTCTCCTATAATCATTTTCTGAATATCAGATCTTGCTTCCAGGTATATCTCGTTCAGTTCAAACAAACTTTGATAAAAATTCTCTACATGTTTTTATGTTCTTATGTCAAAATACTTATGAACATTATTTCATAAAATATTTATTAATCAAATCCATTAATGTACAAATCAAAAAAATGTTAAATGTTCAAATTAGGATCCTATTAAAATAATTTACATGAACACTGTAAAAAGAAAAATTATATGCTAATCTTAATAGATTTAAGAAAAAAGCATTAGATGAAATTCAATGCTCACTTTTGAGTTTTCAGAAAAACCTTAACATTTTCTACTAAATACTAAGGACAAGTTCTACCAAATATTTAATGATAATTCCAATTTTACAAAAGTTCTTTTAGATTCCAGAAAAAGAGGGAACATCCCTTAATTCATTCTATGTTAGCATAATCTTGACATTCACACTGTGAGCGTGACATGTGGTAGAACATGCCACCCCATAGTACGCCACGTTAGTTTAAGGATTATTCAAAGCTAAAGACATTTGAAAAATATCAACGGCTAGAAGGATACTCTGGCCTTCCTTTTTCTTCCTAAAAGCAAGAGTTAAAAATTCCACATGAAAGGTGCCTTCCCTGTACCAAGAGGGAGAAACATTCTTATTGCCAGAGATGAGGAGTCAGGGTGGCACAAAATCTGTACAAACAGACCCTGTTAAAAAATACTTTATCTTCCTTTAGTCTCCCCATGTATTTTAGTTACTTTCCTGCAGTGGCTACTCTTTGCTTGCCCTTGTATATAAACACATAAGGCCTAATCACCCCGTTGGGTCTTTATTTTCCTAGGGGGTGCTCTACACATGTAAAGAACTGTATGCTTTTTTTCATGTTAATCTGTTTTATGCCAATTTATTTTTCAGGCTCAGCCAGAGACTCTAAGAGGGTGGAGGTGAAGCTCTGCCTCCCCTACAATAATATTAAATGAAAATTTACAGTCTAATCTCATTCCTTAGCACAGGCATACCATTTTTAAACAAAATGTTATAAAAAAATCTCATAATCGTATAAAAAAGTAAATAATTTATAATCAGGTTGAACTCATTCCAGGGATACAAAACTGCTTTAATGTTAGAAGGTACAAGTATATTATTCACCTTGCCTCAAAAGAGGTCTGGCCTTCATCCTTGTAATGGATGGTAATCTACATCTTTGGAATGCTGTGCCTGATAGGAGTGTCCTTGTTTGTCTGGGAGCTTTGGATCACTGGCTAGTCTAACAATATGATTTAGGATGGAGGCTGGCTCCACTAGAAAGGCCAACAGTATGATTTATGGCGGAGACTTTGGGTCATGACTGGAGGAACTGGAGACTGGGACAGAACCCAGCCAACGTGGGCAATCTATCAGCATAAGCAATGGAGTCCTCGTAAGAACTCTGGACAGCAGATGCTGGTGAGGTTCCTGGGTTAACAGTACTTTGTTACTTTGTGCAGATTGTCATGCATTGAAACTGGGAAGGCGATATGTCTATGATTCCATGGACACTAACTCTGTGTTTGGAATCTTCTGGACTCTGCCCTATGTGCTTCTCTCCTTGACGGATTTTAATCTGCCCTACAACCATCAAATCAAGCAAATGATTTTAGTTTTCCTAAAATCCCAACAACACAAGCTGATTTTAAAATGTACAGGGAATAGCAAAGAACCAAGAATAACCAAGACACTGCTGAAGAAGATGGGGTCCTGTATAATCAAGAATCAAGATTTAGTATAAAGCAGTAGCAGTTAAAACGTGTTATGGCACAAGGCTAGACCAATGGAGCAGGTTAGAGGCCCAGTAATAACAGACCTACATCCTGTACACAGTAGTCAATGCTAAGGAGAGAAGATCCAAGGAGGAAGAGAGAGAAAGGAAGGGGAAATGTTTGAAAGAAGTAGTGGTCTCTGTATATATTTGACCAAGGCCAAAACTATTTTTCTTACTATTTTAGGAATGGGGCAAATCAAGTGTGATCCAAGTCACAGTTCAGTTTTCACACTAAGGAAGAGGATCAGTTACATAATTTGTGAGGCCCATTGCAACATGAAGCCTCAGGACCCATTGTTTAAAAATTATTAATAATTTCAAGATGGCAACATCAGAATATTATACAAATAAATGTGAGGCTCTTCTAAGTGTGTGTCCAGTATGACTGCATATGTCTTATCCTATAAAGGCAGCCCAAGGAATAATCCTGTTTCTCTGCAATAATCCCACATCTCCTGTATTGTGGAGTCTGAGTAATGGAATATTTAAACCATATATACATTGCTAGGAACTTCATAGGTATCAACTAATATGAAAAGAGTTATATTTTATGTCACTGTTTTCACTCATGACTATATTCAATATTCTCTGAAATTAGGGCAAAGAATTTTCTACATTTTAGTCAGTTATGTTAACTCAAACTCACTTGAAACTCAATACTTCATTTAAAGTTTCTACTCAAAATCAGTTGCAGGGGCATAGTTCAGTTCTGAGCATTTAGAGAGTTACTTTAAATTTTCTTCCATTACCCTAATGCATTTTCTATTGTTTGGCATTTTCCTATGGCATTCATTTTCAACTTGAAATATTAATAAACATTTTACTAACGGAACACATTTTATTTTAGGTTGCTTTTTTTTACTGTCAAAATAAATAAATTAGTGCTCAAAATTATAGAGTATGATATATTAATGTGAATAATTGGTAATCCATAAAAATTGATTTTCTAGAATGGCATACAGTTGAATGATATTCAAAACTTGTCTTTATAAATTTTTAAAGAAATCTGGTCTACTTTAAAGAGTATATTTTGAAATATATAAGTGTATGGAAGCTTCTACTACATTAGTTTGAATCTTCCAAAGACTGACTGGTTGCCTTACTTATCTATAATAATAAAAGCATAATATGCTAATTAGACCTGACAGCCAAATGGAACAACCATCCAGATGACCTTCTGGACAAAGGCAGGGCTGTGAGGGCTGAGCCCCTTGCGCGAATTTCATGCATCAGGCCTCTAGTTATTATATAATATGCATAATGCTCCACTTCATCAATAGAATCTATAGAATAAAGTTATAGTTGGAGTTAAAATATTTATATGTGTGTGGTAGTTTCTTGCACCAAGATAGTGCTTCTGGGGCCATTTAGGGTAAATTCTATGGCTGACTAAAATTTTCAAATAGATTCTTGTACCTATGAAGAATTCAGCTCACTGTCAGAGAGGCGACTAAATGAATGACTATGATGGTTGTTACACAGTTTCTCTCAACAGCAGAGGATTTCATCCTTGATTCAGGTCAAATCTTCTTGCAAGTTTTTCTCACTGGAGATCTGGCTGAAGCCACAAGCAAGTGCTTTTAAGAAGTTAAAAGAGTGAATGAGGTAATCTGCATTTGCTGTTATTAGATGGCCATAATAGTGAGTGATTTTATTTGACAGCATCATAACTGATTACCTGAAAATGTGAGCCAATAGCTGTCTCTCCAAGCAAAATTCAATTTGCAATTTACGTTTTCTACACTTCCTTTCCACTGCTGGCAAATCAACTGCAGACCTCTGTTCAGCCCCAAAAGGCGGCTTTAATGGGAAAAGGAATAGCCTTAACCTCCTTTAGGATGATCACACTTAGCCACCAAGAAAGAAGGCAGAGTGGTGGATGGGAATAGGAAAAGATTTAATAAAAAATCTAAGATCCACAGGAAATGGACAGATTTTCCAAGGACAGTGGCTAGTCCCAAAACTCTCAGTTAAGAATAGTGAAGTTTTATTGACTATCTCCCAAGTTATGTTAGCCCGAGGCCTGGCATACTCTGCCTCCTTCTGTCCACTCTCCCTGCTTGCCAATTAGTCACAGGCCTCCATTTTTCTGTCTTGTCTTTTGTTTTGGGAGTGGTTTTTCGCCCCCCCCTGAGAAATCCTATATAATAAAAGTCTAATATGCAAATTGCCCCTTGGGCAGTTGTTCGACTGAGTTTGACGGCTTGCTATGACGTGCCTTGACCACTGGGGGTGTTGCGGAACATGGCAGTCCCCAATTGGCCCCCATGAGAGCAGGAACACAGTGAGATGGTGGAACAGGTGAGCGGGCGGCACCAGGTCAAGACAGGTGCCAGCAGGGGTCTGATCACCTCATCCATCACCCTACAGACAGCGACCAGCAGTGGTGGCAGGGGGCAGGGCCACCGCCCAGCTCCCAGGTGCTGAGGGAGCCAGGCAGGAAGCCTGGCCCTGATCAATTATCCTACAGGCAGGATGGTGGAGCAGGTGAGGGGGCAGCACCAGGCCAAGGTGGGGTGCCAGGTGGGGCTGTGGGGCTGCGAGGCTGGGGACATGAGCTGGGGCCTGAACTCTGCAGGCCACCCTGAGGGACCCCACCCATGCACAAATTCATGCAGCGGGCCTCTAGTTTTATATAATAGAAGAATTTATTGACTATTTGAATAACCTCTTTTGTGATTTGCTCTTTTTTAAAAAAATATGATTTTTAAAATTGATTTTTAGAGAGAGAGGAAGGGAGTGGGGTAGAGAGATAGAAACATGGATGATAGGGAAACATCATTGATTGGCTGACTCCTGCATACTCTCTATCAGGGATTGATCCCAAAACCCAGGCATGTGCCCTGACCAAGAATTGAATGGTGACCTTTTGGTTCATGGGTCAATGTTCAACCACTGAGCCACACCAACTGGGCTGTGATTTGCTCTTATTCATTTTTCTATGGGATTGTTTACCTATTTTCTCATTAACTTATAGATGATACTTCTATGTTTGGAATAACCTTTTAACTATTATTTGTGTGGTAAATATTTTCTTCTATTTTGGGCTTCCCTTTTCATTCTTAACGATGTCTTTTGGTGAATGGAAGTTATTAATTTCAATTTAATTAAATAAATGACTTGTGCTTTTATACTAACCTTTAGGGTTAGTATTTTTAATGTCTTATTTTATAAGTTGCTCCAACTCTTGCCCTGGCTGGTGTGGCTCAGTTGGTTGAGTGCAGTCCCATGTACCAAAAAGTTGCCAGTTTGATTCCCCAGTCAGGGCACATACCTAGGTTATTGGTTCCATCCCTCGTGTGGTCATATGAGAGGCAACCAATTGATTTCTCTCACATCGATATTTCTCTCTTCCTCTCTCACGCCCTCCCTCTCTCTCTCAAATCAATGAAAAACATCCTCTGGTGAGGATTCAAAATAATAATAATAATAATAATAATAATAATAATAATAATAAGTTTCCTACTCTAAAATCATGATGATATTCTCCTATTATATCTTCTTAAAGTTCTTTCATTTATTTACAAAAAAATCTTGAATTTAATACATGTTTATAGTGTATGGTAGGCACTAAACTTATTTTATTTCCATACAGATATTTAATTGTTCCAATATTATTTATTAAAGAGAGCCTTTTCTCTCCCCCCACTGTATAATGCCACCTTTCTCATAAATCAAGTAACCATGTATGGTTGTCTATATTGGCTCTCTTTTTATTTCCTTGGTTTAGTTTTTCTTTTTGTGCCATTCTCTCAACCACTGAGCCATGCCAGTTGGGTGAAGAAATATTCTTTATAATTTTGATTCTTCTAAGCCATGAATATATTTCCCATTAATTATTTAGATATTGCTTTATTTGTGTTGGTAATGTTTTATAGTGTTTTTGCATTAAGGTCTTGCATATCCATTGTTAGATTTATTCTTTCATACTTGATATTTTTTCAGTTACTATGAATTGTATCTTTTCATTTGATTTTTTATTATTAGTATACTAGAGGCCCAGTGCACAAATTCGTGCATGGGTGGGATCTTGCTGGCCTACCCCAATCGGGGCCTATTGGACCAGGCTGGCCAGGGAAAGGGGACTTGGGAGGTTGGCCAGCTAACTGGAGGAGGGGGCCACGGGTGGCTGGCTGGCCCTGCCTCCTGGTCAAACTCCCTGTCGAACTCCCAGTCAAGGGGACAATTTGAATATTATCCTTTTATTATATAGAATAGATAATTAAATAGATTTTAAAATAGTTTCTAGTATAACTTTGCTAAACTCATTAGTTTTTTTAATTTGGCCTTAGGTTCTTTTAAATTTTTTACTTACATAATCATATCACCTGTGAATAATGATGTTCTATTTATTCATTTTCAATAATTATGCAGTTTTTCTTTTCATTCTGCATTGGTTAGGACCTTCATATCCTACAACGATGTATGTTGTTTTAAAGTGGTAATACATCCTTATCTTGTTCTAGGTCTCAAGAAAAAACTTTCAACATTTTACCATGAAGTGTGACTTTATTCAAAGGTTGCTTTGTGAATATCCTTTATCAGGTTAAGAAAGTTCACTTGTAGTGCAAGTTTGCTAGTAGTATTAGTTTTTTAAAATCATGATGGATATTGAATTTTACCAAATGTTTTTACTGCAACTATTTTGTAAAATGTTATTTATTGAGAGAAAGTGGAGAGTCTGTGCAGTAATCTTTGTATCATCCTAAAGATAATGTCTTGAATCCCAAGTTCTTGGAAGAACTCTGCTCTGCTTTGTGAGCCTCACCCTTGAAAGTGACCTCTGAATAAGCTGGAAGAGCTGAGGCCTAGGAATGATGAAATAAAGAGAAGCAAGACCAAAATGTGTTGTTAGAAAACACATAAACACTCACATGTTTCCTCCATCATAAAACATAAGAAACATTTTCAGATGTTAAGCAATTCATTTCTAAACAAGATAAGTTAATGAAAAACAAAAATCTCATTTTTAAATGATCAATGTACCATGAAGATAACAAAGTAATTTTGAACAGCATGACATGAGCTACATTCTGATTTCTTTACTGGTGACATTGTGAATATAAATTTAAAAAACAAATCCTGCCCATACTTCCATTTTCTCCTTGAACTTTTGCAATTTATTCCCAGGTTTTCCTGACTTGAGATGTACACCAAGGCATGCCAGCGCTAGTGGGCGCAAGCGCATGCACACACACACATACACACACACCTTCTACCTGGAACACTCCCATCAGTTTCTTGGCTAATTTCAACCTCTCAGACAGCTTTAATGTCACTTCCTCCCTGACAACCTCTTCACCTCCACACCCAAATAGGAACCAGGCCCTTGTAAATGTACCGTTATAGCACTTTGAAATTTCCCTATCATATCATTCATCAAATTTCACTTATTTGCTTGTCATCTTTAAAAACTGTAGTTTCTTAGGGATGGCTTATCTTGCTCACAGTTGAATTCCAGGCCCTGAAGTAGTTCCTGGCACATATCAGGGGTTCAATAAATACTTTTTGAATGAATGAACAATTAAAATCGTAAGCCATCTTCTACTCCTGAATTATTAGTGTTAACCATTAATGGGACTTAGAGCTGGCTGCAGGGCCCACTGTCTGTAGCCTGAAGAACCCCTGAGAACATAACTTTCCCAAGGTGATGAGGTGGTGTCCTGAGTCCCTGCCTAATCCCAATGAGAGGCAGACTGCGTGGGTGTGTATCCCTACCACACTACTTAGTAGCCGTGCAACCTTGGACAAAAGACTTAATTTTTGTGTGCCTTCACATCTCTCAGAAGGTTGTTGTGGAAGGATTAAAGGTGCTTAACACAGTGCCCAGCACATAGTGAGAGCCTGATGGATGCCATTCCCATAAGGGGCAGTAAGTCAGGATACTGCTGGAGTGCCTGGCATGCCCAGGAAGAAAGGAAGAGGATCCTGCTGGGGAGGAAACATTCAGTTTTCTTGTAAAGAGGTAGTAATGCTTGGCCAGTCTGGCTCAGTGTACAGAGTGTTGGCCTGTGGACCCAAGGGTCCCGGGTTCAATTCCAGTCAAGGGCACATGCCCAGTTGCAGGCTGGAGCCCTCAGAAGGGTGCATACAAGAGGCAGCCAATCAGTGATTCTCTCTCATTATTGATGTTCCTATCTCTCTCTCCCTCTCCCATTCTCTGAAATCAATCTAAACTAATAAAAGCGTAATATTGAAATTGACCATTTCTTCGGGATGCCCACCAGCCAATCAGAGCTGCTGTATGCAAATTAACTCAGCCAAGATGGTGGGCGCCGGCTGCCTCACCCAGGCCCAAGCTGCATTTCTCCCCCTCCCTGACCCTGCAAGGGGACTGAGGAGCGGGAGAAAGGCGCCGAGGCCAGAGGCAAGGCCCCCGGGCGCCTGCCTTGCTGCCTGCCCTGGGAGCCGGAGAAATGGACAAAGGCGCCCCAGGCCGGCAGGGAGAAGCCCCCTGGGTGCCCGCCTCGCCGCCTGCCCTGGGGGCCGGACTCCCTGAGTCCCCTCACGGGAATCCGGGAGCCAGAGACAAGCACCCTGGTCCTGACTACTGGGGGCCTCAGATGTGACTGGGGGCAGGCCCCCAGTGGCGACACTTACACACACACAGGTACACACAAAGGTGCCTGCCAGACTGGGGCCATCATAGGACATCCACTGAGGGGTTCCGGACTGTGAGTGGGGGCAGGCTGGGCTGAGGCCCCCCCCTCCCCCCGTGCACGAATTTCATGCACCTGACCCCTAATATAAATATATTTTAGAAAAATATATATTTTAGAAAAAATATCAGCCACCTCACCCAGAAACCCAGTTGGAGCTACTGAGTTCCCTGCTGTCCAAAACAGATACTGAGCACCTGGGAGAAGGTTATTTGGGGAAACACAGTGACTCGTCTTTAAATTTCAACATCGGAAGACTGTACGTAAAAGGGAGAAATTCTCAAAAGAATGAACGTCCTTGTTCATCATCTTACCGCGAGGGTCCTGTTTTGAAAGAATAACCAGCGGCATATCCGAGATCAGCCCCAGCCTTTCCCTGCCAGTGCTCAGAGGAGGGAGGACAGTGGTTGCTAGAGCGGTGAGAAAACAATGGGGAGCTGGGGGCTGGCTAGCCTGCTTTTCAACCCAAGGCCCCTTCTGCCAGGGGTGGCCGCAGCCCGAATAAACAAGCTGTAAGGGAATATTTATGTTCTTGGGCTTTGGGAAAATTTTTTGCTTTCCTGATAAGAAAGAGACAGAATGGGTTGGCAGGTCTCATTTTGCCTTTGTTCTCCTGCCGTCTTCATGCCATAGCATGGGGAGATGTGCTGTCTGAGGTGTAGCAGCCCTTTTGTAACCATGTGGTCATGAGAATGAATGCAAATGCCTTCAAGCTAAGGAGGGTGGAAGGAAAGAGAGTAAAGCCTGGGTCCCTGGTGGCTTGGGAGCTCCTGAGCCAGCCCAGGCTGCTCACCTCTGTCCTTGTGGTTGTCAGAGACAAAGAAACTTCTTTTGGTTCAGATGAGTGTTGGTTGGGTTTCCTTGACTTTGAATGACTCGTAGCTAATAAATATAGCCTGCAGCCCAAACCTGCCCACCTGAGTTCCTTGAGGGTAGAGAACTGGCTTTACTTAATTCTCTATCTGCAGCTTACAATAGACACTCAGTAGAGGTTTGATAAATGAGTCTGTTTCATTGGCTGTATTGTGCTTACAGGAGCTTGCAAATCAGGAACTGGGTGCTATGGTTCAGCCGGGAAGGGCAGAGCTTCCATAAGAAGTGAGGGGCATCTTCAGAGAAGTGAAGGCTCTGAGCCAGCAAATGAACTTTTGTGGTTTCCCTTATTTCCGGATTATTAGGACACAACAACAACAACACAAATAAAGTATGCTGGTAAATGGAAAAGATCAGATATTTTTACTGTTAATGAAAACATATGCTCATCGCAGAAACAGAATTAACTTCATGGAAGAAGGAGTGATTGGAACAACACAACAGAAAAAGGCAAAAGAATTTTCCTCCCCTTACGAACGTGGCTGCTCACACGGGAAAAGGACCTCTGTTTCACCAGGAAACACTTGTACTGGATTTGAAAGACTCTGGTGCCATGACTGATTAGGAGATGGCCACTGTCCTTATCAGCTTCATTCGGAACGGAACGCTCAGCCACTGCTTCAGGACACAGAAGTGCTTGCAAAAGGTTATTGCTCAGGGGGCTGTCTTTCCTCATCTGCTTTCTCCTCTGCCTGAGGCTGATTTAATTTCCTTCAGCATCATGAGGCTCCTGAACCAACTCACCCTCAGCCTTTCTGTCGCTTGCCTTTCAGCTGCCCACTTCTCTGCAGAGCTTCTGTTTTAAAATGCTTATGTAACGTTTTTGGTTCTGCTGGGGTCTTTTGGTTCTTAAAGATTTTAAAAAGAATTATTGATTTTAGAGAGAGAGGGGAAATGTGTGTGTGTGTGTGTGTGTGTGGTGGGGAGGGAAGAGAGGGAGAGGGAGAGAGAGAGAGAGAGAGAGAGAGAGAGAGAGAGAGAGAGAGAGAGAGAGAGAGAGAGATTGTTGTTCCACTTATTTATGCGTTCATTGGTTGACTATTGCATGCGCCCTGACTGGGGATCAAACTGGCCACCCTGGCACATAGGGATGACGCTCTAACCAACTGAACTACCTGGCCAGGGCAGCTCTTGAGGATTTTAATCAGATTGGCTTGAATACCCACTTCAATCCTTGTGCAACATCTAATGTCTTCTCCAAGATTCCCCCCCCCACCCCCCCCATCCCCCCACCCCCTCTCCCAGGTGACTCAGTGCTAGCCTCAAGGACACTCTGGCTCTTACTTCCTACCCTGAGCCTCTGGTGCTTCCCACTCTATACTTGTGCTAATTTCTCATCTCTGCTTTGGCATCAACATGACCAAGGGACCCAGGACCTTTCCTTAATTTGTATTTCTGTTGTGAATAAGCCAACTAATTATACCACCTAATGTGACTTCTTCCTAAGTAACACAGAGAACTTCTTTAGTGCATTTGTATAAGCACCTATCCTATGGCTGGCATTGTCATGCCAGGGACATTTTAATGACCTATAAAGTAGGCGATGGGAAGGTAACTGCACAAGAGGGCCACAGTCCCTGTCTCTGTAGGACGGCAGATAGGCCAGCAGGAATGCCAGTGAGGGGTAGAGTACCATGGGACATGAGAGCCAGGGGCATTCTGGGTACACTATGCAGGCACATGTTTTTATAAAGGATTCTGCGGCCCTAGCCACTTTGGCTCAGTGGATAGAGCGTCGGCCTGCAGACTGAAAGGTCCCAGGTCTGATTCTGGTCAAGGGCATGTACCTTGGTTGTGGGCACATCTCCAGTAAGGAGTGTGCAGGAGGCAGCTGATCGATGTTCCTAACTCTCTATCCCTCTCCCTTCCTCTCTGTAAATAATCAATAAAATATATTTTAAAAAAAGATTCTGTGTGGCATTCTTTCTTGCTTCTTGTGCTGATCAACTCCACTGAGTTGCAGCCTTACTGAATCTCACTATTTCTTATAAATTAAATTGCTTTACTATAAACTTCCTGCTTAGAAGTTCTAATAATCAGGTCAAAACGGGAGAACAAACTACTTGTACATGAGTCCCTACAAAAGTCTGTCATGTTGAAAATGAGTTGGTTATGCTGGTAGGTGCCTGTATGTTCCCATGCTACTGTACCAGGGCCTGAAACTGATTCTCTTAAGTAGCTATGTGAACACAGCATCGACCTTTTAAGCCTTTGTATGAATTGTTTTTTGTGTGTTTTTAGGTTTTTTTGTTTTGTTTTGTTTTTACTTTTACTCAGGAAAAAAATGGCTAGATTTTTTTTCTTCTGCTTCTTGCCAATTTATATAGAACTGTGTGTCAATCACTCCCTTTGAAGCGAACATCTTCTGGATTTAATGTGGGCTTTAGGGCCCTCTAGTGGCTTTTTTTAAAATATGAAATGCTAAAAATCACCATTAAGCTGAATAAGAGAAAACTCCCCTAAACATATTCTCTTTAAAATTGCTACATATCAGCTCTTAGAAGCTTTAAAGACAGATTTTATAAAACTTGTGGTAGCTCATCTATATTCTTTCTCATCTTCCAAAATGAATATGTTGCTATATTTGCATTCCCATAATAGTTATTTTTATATTTAGAATTTGCATGCTCAATTAGTGCAACAACACTTTGTAAGACCTATCTTACATTTTTTTAATTTAAAAATATATTTTTATTGGTTCAGAAAGGAAGGGAGAGGGAAAGAGAGATAGAAACATCAATGATGAGAGAGAATCATTGATCGGCTGCCTCCTGCATGCCCCATACTGCAGATCGAGACCATAACCCAGGCATGTGCCCTGACCAGGAATCAAAGCATGACCTCCTGGTTTATAGATTATAGATTGATGCTCAACCACTTAGCCACACCGGCTGGGTCTATCTTATGTTTTTAAGTGGCTCATTCAAATGTGGAAATGGTAATTACCCATGTGAGTTCTTGGAACTAGCAGGATTCCCACTGGACATCTAATATGACAACTTCATGCTACTCTGTCAGCCTCATTTCTAAGGTTACCATGCTTTTTCCAGTCTTAAGTAAACTGTGTTTTTGAGAGAGGAAGGGTATAACATGTCAAAAAGATTGCACCAAACATTTGTTAAAAGTGACAAGATAGATTTTATTTGATCTACTGCAGTAGAGGAGAAAGACTTCAGTACAGAAAATTCAACTCCAGGCACAGCAAGGGCTGCTGGGGATTTATAGCCAAAGGGTAGGTTGAGGGTAGTGGATGGAATTTAATAAGAGACTTGATAGATTTCAAAAGTAGGGGGAAAGGAACATGACTAGGTATCAAGGATGGTGGGATTCTCTTCGTAAATGTTTGTATTTCTGGCATCCTGGACTAGGGGAAGGCTTACAGTTAAAACAGCTTAGGAGGCCAAGGCTAAGGCATAGTCGACAAGAGCAGTCAGAGAGCCCAAATACCGTTAGATCAAGTAGCCGGTCCTTGTTAAAGATGGGGATATTTGAAGATAACATTGGAGTGACTGTGTGAATGTGGGAATTCTTATTGTGTAGAATCCAGTTCCATTTCCCTTTGTTCAAAGGAAGGTCAGCCTCTGGTTTAAGTGCCTCCCACCTCCCCAAGGTCTAGGTTGGTGTTAAGAGTTAGCTGGGGTGCAGGACCAGTGGTGCAGGGAGCAAGAGACCACTAGGTTTATGCCAAATGAGGCTCTCCGTAGAGTCACTGTATGCTTTAAAGGCACTAATTTATTAAATGTAAACGTTTAAAATATACCACAGTTTTGTAACATTGTTTTGTCCTTTATCTGTTTTATTAATATACCACGAGCCTCAGTGTAAGGTGAGCAGTCTGCACTTCTTAGTCCCAGGGAGACATTTTGCAGATTGTTTCTGAAGACTGTTCATCAATCATATGGATACCAAGGAGCCCAAACATCTGTATGTTAGACAATTACTCAGACCTTCCTGCAATCTTCCCTTGGACCCGCCCATGAACAAACTAACCACGTGGTGAACTGGAAAGAGTCTGCCCTGAGGACCTAGAGCCATCATCATAACGGTGTAGACCATGAGATGCTTCAACATTCAGAGATCTGGAAAAAGGAATCCAGGAGAGGAGATGATGGAGACAGAGGAGAAGAACTACTAGTAACTGTAAAAACACTGTTTCACTAATGACCCTCTTCACTAATCCTGAGGTCACTCTTTCCACAGACAGAGATTCCTCCTGTACCTATCAATCCCTCAGTTTCTGCCTTACATGCTTTAAAAACACAGGACACATATGGAAGTGCTACATTCATACTAATAAACAGACCTACAGTAGCCCTTACCCCAGTCTGAGGTCTATTTTCTGATCTATAGTGGGGGCACAACAGTTAGTCACAGATGCTGAAAATCGTGTCTTTTCATGACTAAATCAGGCTTCTTCAAGCTGCTGCTCAGATGTTACATCAAAGTGCAGTGCATGGCAGAGAAACCAGTTCTCAGTCAGGAGGGAATTTGACATAGACAATTAGGGTCTTTCAAACCCCCTGGAAAGTTACAGGGCAGACACTGCACTGCTGGGCTCACCACCACTGCTGCTACTGCTATTGCTGTCACAGCTGCTCACACCCCTGACGCTGAGACCTAGGCCTGAGGAGAGTCCGGCCCCCACAAACATGGTCGAGGGAACTTGCTTACCATCTTACACGCTGCAAAGGCGGGCTTCCCTGAAATTCTACTTTCGATGTTTTTAGGAGTATATGTCATTAGCCAGACTCAAGTCACATTTAAAACTAAGCTCCAAGTGATTCTTGAAAATGTAGTTTTTAGACTTCTAGTCCTTAAAATTGAGAGGACATCCAAAAGAAGATGAGGCCCTATCCGGTTTGGCTCAGTGGATAGACCGTCGGCCTGTGGATTCAAGGGTCTCAGGTTCGATTCCGGTCAAGGGCATGTACCTTGGTTGTGGGCACATCCCCTGTAGGGGGTGTGCAGGAGGCAGCTGATAGATTTTTCTCTCTCATTGATGTTTCTAACTTTTTATCCCTTCCTTTCTGTAAAAAATCAATAAAATATATTTAAAAAAAAGATGAGGCTAGATTCCAAATAAGACTCGCTAATATCCAGCCCAAATGTTGCAAGTCTTGTAGAGGTTTATAAAGCTTTATTTTCTAAGAACTGAAACTTCTCCAGTGCTTCATAAATATTTATATTTCTGGTGTCTGACAGTAGGGGAGGGCCTGTGGTTCTTCCTAGTTTGATACCCTCTGCTTGTATTCTCTGCTTGGTTTCCAAAGAATTCCCACATCTTTGTCAATTATGTCTTGTATTTAACACTCTATTAGTGTAATTTAAGTAGAAATGTTTTGGACAATTTATATCTAAGTGTCTTCCAAACTAGACTATGGTATTAGTATAGTGCAACCTCTTCTCCCTGGCTTTTCATCTGCACAAACATATCATTAATCAATTGATCAGCTGCCCAAAAGGTCAGATATCAAAATGGTTACTGAGAGGAAAGCTCATCATCTGCCTGAGTCGAGCCCAAGAGTACAGACTGATCTCACACATTGTTTCTGGGTTGCCCTGTCTTACTTCTCATTTAATTGTAGATTAATCTTATTCCACCACTGCCAACCCATGAAATGTCCAAGCTCAATAATTTATAGGTTAATAGGTTGTGCTTAGTTTAAAATGTCATTTAATATTTTATGTTTTTTTTTTGTTATTTTTGTATCTTCAGCCTTTTTAGAAAATTAAAGACAGAACACCAAGAAATAAATAGAAGCCACAACTGCCAAGGAAAATAAAACTAAAAATATGAGCTGTGTTGTAAAAATACCTTACAGTTCGTTTCCCAGTAGACTTGAAAAACGAGGAGTGTCATAAGGTGCATCTAGAAACACACATCATGGCCAAGACTCCTTGACTACTCAAAGAATCTTTCATATTTGAAACATGGCAATTCAAATCATGTTTTTCTTTATGAATAATATTAGACTATTTGTATATCTGTGAATAAGACTATGCATTATGGAATTTTAAGATCTGTGATTTGAAGACAGGAGTTGCCCATTAGTTGATTTAGTTGTCTACCTCCTGAGCTGAGGAGGGGACGACTGCGATGTGGGGACGACTGCAACGTGGGCTATGCCCAGATACTGTGATAGACAGGACAGGGTTGAGAGATGCCCCTGGAAAGACTAGTGGAAATTGACTACATGGAAAGGATGGAGTCAGCACACTCCAGGCAGAAAGCAAAAGCCTGGCATGTTAGAGAAGACTTAGGTGGCTTAGCAGGACTGGACTGTTGGGATGTGTAGGGAAAAGGAGATAGGAGGCTGGGGTCACAGCATAGAGACTCAGGGTTGCTAAGAGGTGAAGGTTAAGCTTTCTCCCGAAATACACAGGGAGGGGCTTGATCAGATTGACAGTTTGGAAGGCGCACTCTGTCAGCTGGGCAGAGGGTGCGCCAGAAAGTGGGAAAGAGACCAAAGACAGGGAGATCAGTGAGGAGGTTATGATAGTAAATCCAGGCAAGAACTGATGATGATCTAACTAGTGGTAAGTCAGTAGGTAAATCAGGGAAGGTAAAATGTGTTTGAGAGGTAAATAAGCAAGAGAATCTATTGTGATTCTACCAACGTAGTAGAATGTGACTATAAAGATGGTAAACATTGGAGACAGACTCCCTGGGTTCAAACTCTACAAGCTCTGCCACTGTGGCATGACTTGGAGTAAATTTTTAATTTCTTTGTGTCTCAGTGTCCTCATCCGTGAAATAGAAGGAACTCCCCACCCTGCATTATTGTGGGGAGTTAATGAAACAATACATAAAGGGCACTTAGCTCTCTGCTGTTGTCGCTGCATTACTGGGACTAGAGACTCTTAGGCCTAAGAGTGTTAGGCGGGCCTAATCCTCACTTAACTGCAAGGGACCGTAACAAAAGAACAGTCTGAATGGACATGACTGCAGAACTCCAGTCTCTGTCTGAGATTCACGGGCATGATATTACCATCATTTTGTTAACTCTTTTTGAAACAAAAAACACACTACTACACGTTGAACAACACACCAACTTAAAAGAGAAAATTGAAGGTTCTTTTTTTTTTGTAGCATTTAAATAGAAGAAAAGGAGATGCTCAACATATGTATTAAAGGCAATTTGGAGAAAGACATCTGACAGGCCCACCTACCCATGGTATTTCTGGAATAAGCAATCACACATAAGTGGTCTGTACTCTCAGGAACTTCAACACAACAAATTTGTTTCAGAGATTAGAAGCTTAAGTCCTGGCTAAAATAATAGAAAAAAAAAATGGATGAGTTTCAGAAATTGTGGTGTGTCTTTCTTGAAAAAAATGATGCTCATAAGCAGAGAAAGCTGTGAGGATAGAAAAAACATGAGCTCTCCATTCTCCCTTTCTCGTCTCCTCTCCTCTTTGCTTCACCAGTCTCTACATCTCTGCCCATTATTCAAAGCCCCGTTTAGCAAGACTGCCCTGACTTAAACCCATGTTAATCTTCCTTTCCTCTAATTGTCTTTTTCCTTTTAATCAGTATGTCCTACATCAATGAGTATCAGATATTTTTCTAAAGAAACAAATAAATCAATTTACAACAGAAATGTGTTTAGCTTTAACATAAAAATTAACATATTAATAATATTTTCAAGACTGGAAGACATTTTAGTTTTTTCCTAGTCCAGTAGGAATTAACTACAGGCACCTGCTGTGTCACTGTTCAGTGTCAGGCCCCTGCACGAGGTGAGAGCTTCCGCTCTCCCACTCCTCAGAGTGAGCTTCCAGGGTCTGTAGTAACAGATAATCTGCACGCGGTTCTGGAGGTAATCTCTCAGCCTAGGGTAAGGACACATATGACAGGTAGAGCAAGATTTTGCATTTGATACTGGTGGTGTGTTCAAGCATCTTAGACTGTGGTCAGGCTTAAACTAGGAAGAATTTTTTAAAGTATTCCTTGGCTCAGGTACATAAAACAAATGAAAAATTCAATGTTTAAAAACGAGAGAGTTATTTGGCATTTAACAGCTAGAGGCAACGAGTTTAGTTGTGACTTTATAAGGGTCAGAGCCCAAAATGGAAGCCAAATGCTTCATCTTCTTTCACTGTCACAGAGATACTATTGTTGTTGTATTTTAAAGTGAGTAACAGAGTAAGTGATATTATGGTTCCCTCTCTTATCCATTCTTTTAGAGACAACTAATAGACTTAGGCAATAGAAGTGCTAGTTGGTAAAAAAATATTGTGTTAATTATTTTTTTCCCTAGTGGTTACTACCTTACATATTTCCTTTATTCTTTCTCATAGAGTCCAAATGAACTGAAGGATAAAAATGTATATTTCCATTGCACAATTTCCCCAAGTTTTAATTATATTCCTTTTCTCTTATCTTTGTTTCAATCCTGCCAAGAGAAATAATGACGGGTATAATCAATCACTTTCTAACAACGATAGTGCAGCCCATCATACACAGCAGAGAGTTGCAGCCAGAGCATCCATAGGGAGTGGAGCTGGAGTTGGCTGTGTTTCTGCCTCACAGAGCTGATCGTGCACATCTCTTTCCAACTCCTTGTTTAGTGACCCCAACGTAGTAGCTTGAAATGGCAATGTTGGGGTTCTTCCACCACAGACATCAGCAAATGCTAGAAATCAGGGCTTCCCCCACCAACAAGCTTGTTTACCAGTACATCACAGATTAAATATCAGAAATACTCAAGAAAGATCTATATTAGGTGATATTAGTACAAGGAGACAAGGAAAGAAGGGGTGACCACTGAAGAAGTGAAATGGTCCTTAATTCCACATCAATTCGTTATATTGGTTGACCCATATGAAGCTTCTGATCTTTAATAAATTTAACTCACAGAAAGGGCAACTTTAATATCGCTCAACCTAATATACATAATATGGTTCAACCTAATGTACATAGAAGGTTGCAGGTAACAGAGAATTCAATAAACCATGGCTCAAACAGATAAAGATTTGTCTCACATGAGAAATCCAAAATGGCCATGGCTCTTTAAGGTACTGTCAGAGACCAAGGATCTTTCTAAATTTTGCCCTACCATCCTTAGAAAGTTGATCTTTGTCCTCATGTTTGTCATCTCATGGTCATTTCTGCTGTGCCTCCAGGCACCATGCCCGAAACCCGGGAAGAAGAGCAGAGAATGACAGAAAGCTGTGCCCACCAAATTAATGAACGTTAACCAGAAAGACAGAAGTTTTCCCTGAAGTCCCGCTCAAAAATTTCCATTTACATCTCATTGCCCAAAACCTGTCACATGGTCGCCCCAGACAAAGGAGAATGAGATTACTAAGAGAGTGCAGACCAATAATGATTCATCCCTGGCACTGGGTAGGGGTCTGTTCTCTCTGAGAGGAAGAGATCTCAGCTGCCACCTGAGGAACTTGAGGTTCCGTTGGTTGGTAAAGTAGAGAGGGGGTGGATATAGGGAAGATAACCAACGGTATCTATTGCAATTCCCTTCTCGTTAGTCAGGCATCTTCAGCTTTTTAACAACTCTGACAAGATTTTCCGTTGCTGGTGTAAGTGTGTAAAGTGTTATGAGTTAGATGTAATCTTTTACACTGGTTGCTTAGCATTGTGTCCCATTAGCATACAGCTCTAGAAACTATTCAGGACATAGGAATCAGTTTTGCATGTTTATATGGTCACAATATTAAACTTGATTGTTGAAAGCTTAGCCTTCGTATTTTGGTCTATCTGTGGCACAATGGTCTGTTTAGAGCACCAAGTTTTGTGCTTTAAACAAAAAGAAGATTAAGGGGAACCTTGACTTAAGGTAAAAATCAGTGTGACCTGGCACCTTGGTCTAATAGATAGTTGAAAGATATAATGAGGAGCAATAACAGATGTTATAGAAATCTTTCTGAATATAAAAACCTAATGCTAGTCATTCTGAGGAAGCCAGAAAAAAGTACACTCTTCTGTGGTCATGATTATATTCTTTAAAAAGTCTGATGTTGCACTGACCTTCCTTGATATCTAAGAACCACATTACTCAAATGATTAGTAGCTTTGCGTCTACAATAATGGCAGGTTGGCCACCATGTAACCCCAAGTAATATACCAGTCTGAGCTTTAAATGTTGTTTATGCTTTGCTGTCCCATTGATTTGCTTATGGCAACTTGGAGAGTGCATGGCTGCTGTGCCTTTGGCCCGGCTTTGCTGAAATGTGTGGGCAATGCAGGCTTTCATAACATGGTTATAAAATACTTTTTGTCACATTTATGAGCAATTTTACATAATCTGACACACTTAGGTTCCATCCAGATGAAGGCCTTTACTGGCTTGGAACAAGTTACTTAATGATTCAAGCTTCAGTTTCTTTGTTTGTACAATGATACTTTGTCAGGCTATTGGATGAAAAGAGACAAAGCAAGTGAAAATGCTTAGTTTATATTAAGAACTTAAGCAGAAGTTGTTATTCTTCTATTTCTGTGTCTGATTCAAATAAAATCCCTGAGGAAGATTGTAATCATAACTGTCCCTTTAATAATAAAAAATACGTGTTTTATTGTAATAACTGCTGTTTCAAGAGCCAACATGTAATAACTAATTCTTATACTTCGTTCTAGTATTATCTGTATCTGTTTGGAAACTACGATTTTGTTTTTTATCCTTTTATCTTCAACAGTAAACACTAGTTCTCTCATAATTTACCTTTGGAAAAGTATGTAGCAAAGAAAACAATCTTTTCTATCACTTTGAGATCATTGAAAAACAAAGCAACTGGAAGCATTTCTATAACTAAACAATAAAAACCATGATCATTATCTCTCAATCTTTATTTGATATTCATCAGGAATCAGGCAATATGTAAGATCACGTAGTTATAGTTCTATAAAAGATCAATTTAAATAGTGGACTTGCCACTGCTCACATTGATTCATGTAAGTTTGGTCCTTTATAGCTAGAGAATAACATTTAACTTTAAACCCAACCAGAAAACTCAGATATACATTTTTAAGATATTTAAGTATGAAGGCTATTGAACCTTAAAGGATATGAATAACAAGAGTGAAATTAAAGCCAATTTAAGTTTAGGGTTAACTTTATTTTGTTGCATTCTGGTTTTTGGTAAACTGCCCATGTGCTTATGGTTCATGTATTGTGATACAATAAGTTAACAGATATATTCAATTGCTCTGAAAGCTTCATTTCTTAATTATATTGGCTAACTAAGAATTTACATATGATCTACTATAAATTTTTTTGATGACTTAACATTTTGCCCTTGGCTATTTTATGAACAGTCTTATCCCTCCTTTTTACCAAATAAAGAATCTCATTGGACCTTTCTGTATGGCATTTAAGGCATCTTCTATCTCAACAAAGAATAGAAAAAAACACAACATGAGCCACTAGGTGGCATAGTAATAGCAGTGATGGCACTAGCATCAAGAGGAAAAATAACATTTTTGGAATCTATAGTTAAAATTATATGGGTAAAACTAGATTTATATGGAGAACATTATATATTATTGGGTGGATGTGAACATAAAAAAGTTGACTATGAATATGAATTTCTACACAATAAATTTCCCTTTCTTGTTGACTTCTATTATAAAATCAAAATATGTTTCTGGATAATGAAAGTTAATGTAGGAGATATAAATTATCATATAGAAAAGCAGCATCTTTTATATTGATATACTTAAGAAAAATTCTTCTTTAACACTTTAATAAAAGTATTAAAATTTGAATGATGTACAGTTAAGATTAATTTCATGTTTGACCCATCATATCTAAACTAATAAAAGCGAAATATTAAAATTAACCGTTTCTCCGAGACAGGGTAAGCCACGCCCACCAGCCAATCAGAGCAGCTGTATGCAAATTAGCCCAGCCAACATGGCGGCCGCCACTCCTGGACCTGAGTAAACAGCCCTTTCCATTGCGGCAGGAGGGAAAGTGAAGCTGCGCCCTTCAGCTCAGCTCCGATTAAACTGCCTCTAACGAAACACAGCTTTTTGAAACATTGTAACAATCATAGAATCCTCCGGAGCTGAAGGAAAGAGCAGCTCCGGCCTAACCAGTAAAAGCAACAATTGTTTCATTATAGACGCTGCGAGGTGAAGCAGAGGCTTCGTTAGTAGTTAGAAGGCCGCCTTAAAGGAACAGTGTATCAATTACCCCAGGCCTTCAAGGAACAGTA
>PVJC01024032.1:0-25830 GCA_004026665.1 Murina feae
GAGCCTGTCAGCAGGAGGGGGGCTGTGAGGGCCTGGGCGACATCTCCCTTTCTCGCACCCCCTCTAGAGAGATCCTGCGGGAGATTCAGCGTCTCCGCCTGGAGCACGAGCAGGCCTCCCAGCCCACCCCCGAGAAGGCCCAGCAGAACCCCACGCTGCTGGCAGAGCTGCGGCTGCTGAGGTAAGTGGGGGTACCGCATCGCGTGGTAATGTGCCTCGGTGGGAGTTTATGTCCCAGGGAACCAAATTAGTGAGATAGAGTCCGTTTACCAGAACAATTAGTCATGTTAGTGCAGACACCGATGCATCCCACTCTTTCTGTGGCTGCTTCAGATGCTTGGACACGAAGGAGTGAATAATACTTGGAAGGGAGTGGGGTAGCTATGAGTCCTAAATGTATGGGGTCTGTTTAGGGAAAAGAAAACCACCTGGAGGTCCAGACCTAAGAGGGAATAGGAGGTGAGGTGCTAACGATAGGATTGAAGGTGGGGTCTGGGGCTGTGCTCTCTATAAAATACAGTGACACACGTGTAATTAAAACTTTTCTAACAGCCACAGCGAAAAACTAAAAGGAAGTCGATGTCATTAATTTTAATACTACCTTTTACTTGACCTGATAGAGCCAAAGCATTATCATTTCCACATTTAATCGACACTGAAAAAAATAGTAATGAAATATTTTACTTTCTTCTGTCCACCTAAAAATTTGAATCCAGTGTGTGTGTGTGTGTGTGTGTGTGTTACACTTTCAGTGCCTCTCAGTGCAGATTAGCCCTGTCTCAAGTGCTGGTAAGCATGTGTGGCTCATGGCTACCATAGTGGAGAGCCAGGGTCTAGACGGTGCAAGGCAAGCGTCAGGGATGCTAGCAGTTCTGTTGAGGTCCAGGCATTGGATGACGAAATGAATACAGCTCTCCTTTGAGCAGGATTGCACACTTCAAAAACACTTTCACAGTCATATCTTAATTGTTCCTCACAATATTGATGTTACTGATTATTGGTCCCATTTTGCAGAACAGAAAATGGAGGCTCAGACAGGTTAAGTGGCGTGATCAAGGTTGCATATTTAGTAAGTGGTGGGCCTCAGCCGTGCACTGCTTTTTCCTCATCATAGTAGATGAAATCAGGATTAATCAGGCTAAGAGACCAGTGTGTGTGACATGAGGAGCACTTGGAGAAAGTGAGAATATAAAGATAGATACATAAATTTCCAGAAAAGAATTATCTGAATTGGGTGACTTAACTGAATATCCTATCTAATAAGAGAGTAAAGTGCAAATTAACCATCACTCCCTCACTCTGTCACAAAGATGGCGGCAGCCACGGAGCTGGAGTGATCAGAAAGCTTGGGTTACCCTGGCAATGGAGGAAGCAAAGCTCCCGGCCTGCCCAGGCTGGCCCTAAGCTCCACTCAAGGCTACAAAGTTTCAATTACAGAAAATAAATAAATCCTAGATACCTGCTTCCAGCCCACGGGTGTGGCTAGCCTGAAAACGGCCATCAGCCCCTCACCCAGGCTGGCCAGGCACCCAGTGGGAACCCCCACCTTGATCCAGGACATCCTTCAGAGCAAACCAGCCAGCCCCCACCCATGCACCAGGCCTCTATCTACTCTAATAAAAGCATAATATTGAAATTGACCATTTCTACGGGATGCCTAAGGCATGCCCACCAGCCAATCAGAGTGGCTGTATGCAAATTAACTCAGCCAAGATGGAGGCTGGCAGCAGAACCACGGAGGCAGGTGCAGTGCAGGCAGCAGGGTGAGCAGGACATAAGGGGCAGGTGACAGGCCGGGGTGTGTGAGGTGGGCAGGGGCCGATGGGCTGGTGGTGGGTGGTGTGTGTGTTAGTTGGGCGGGGCTGATGGGCAGATGGCGGGTGGTGTGTGGGGGGTGGGCAGGGTGTGATGGGCAGGTGGCAGGCTGCAGGTTGGGTGGGTACAGGCTGGGCTGAGGGACCCCCCGAGTGTACAATATATTGTGCACTGGGCTCCTAGTCCTATATAATAAAAAGATGATATGCAAATGGACCCTAACAGCAGAACAACTGGGAATGACTGGTCACTATGACACACTGACCACCAGGGGGCAGACGCTCAATGCAGGAGCTGCCCCTGGTGGTCAGTGCACTCCCACAGGGGAAGCTCTGCTCAGGCACAAGCCAGGCTGTTGGCTACCAGCACAGCGGTAGTGCCAGGAGCCTCTCCTGCCTCCTCAGCAGCGCTAAGGATATCTGACTGCAGCTTAGGCCTGCTCCCCGCTGGCAAGTGGACATCCCCCCGAGGGCTCCTGGGCTGCCAGAGGGATGTCTGACTGCCAATCTCCTGGGAGCAGACCTAAGTCAGCAGGTGGACATCCCCCGAGGGGTCCCAGACTGTGAGAGGGCACAGGCTGGCTGAGGGACCCCCACCCCCCGCCGAGTGCACAAATTTCTGTGCACTGGGCCTCTAGTAGTATGTAAACAGGAAAGTATCAAAGAGGACGGAGTTTTTCAGCTATGACAACTGGAATGAAAAAGTGAGAGACAAGGAAGTTGGGAAAGAGAACCATCGGAGGAGGAAAATCTGAAGGTCATTTTGGACATACTGATCTAGAGTTGACAGGAAGCTGTCCTCAGGGAGCAGAGTTCTCTTAGACACAGTCCTGAGTCTGTCATGCTTCTAGCACCTGCTGTCAGGTGCTGGCAGCCCTGACCACTGAACCCTGTCTTCCCTGCGCGGTTTTTATACCTTTTCTCCACTATTCATTTAAACTTGGACTGGTTCTCTGTATTTCTCTAAATGAGGTATTTGACCTCCTGATGAAGAATTTTTTCAGTTACTTCAATAATTATACTTTTCCTCTATTTGGCCACGTATACTTTCCAGAGCACGTTTACCTGCTATTCTCACAATGGCAAAGCGGGCAAAATAGACCCATAATTCCTCTCTCTGTAAGGCATCCGAGGTTAAACGACTTGCTCGGCATCTCATAGACTCGTAAGTAGCAGAAACGGGTCCAAAAGTGATGGTACCGGCCTTAGGCCCTTTTCCCCGAGTTTTGTTTCTGATGGGCCGTTCCTCTTGGCCAGGCAAAGGAAAGACGAGCTGGAGCAGCGGATGTCGGCCCTGCAGGAGAGCAGGCGGGAGCTGATGGTTCAGCTGGAGGGGCTCATGAAGCTACTGAAGGTAAGAGCCTGCTCTCTGGGCTCCTCCTGCCGCCAGCTGCCTTGTCCACCCCCCACCACAGTGCAGCTCGGCCTCCCCCGTGATGTCGAACAGGAAGAGGCAAAAGGCTCACATGCTGCTGCCTCGTCCCAGTTTCCAGGTAAACCTCCACAGCGGCAGTCGAACTCGCGTAACCGTCATCGACATCAGCGTAGCGCCTGACTGTGAAAGAAAACGTTGCTAACTGGAGCCAGAGTAACGTCCTGGGATCGTTGCTTTTATGAATATTTACACATGGCATGTTCGCTCTGAATAAGTGAATATTTCCCAACTGTTTGAAGTTTCTTTTAAGACAGATATTCAGATATTCCACCTACAAATAGTGGGTGTCCTTTTTTCGTGAGTATTGCAGGAGCACACCAACCTTATCAAACCGGCTCTCATCAGTCACTGTGTTGGGAGGACTACAGTAGCACGTTAGCTCTAGGTTTGGTGAGTTGGGGCTTGAATAAATCTGGAATATTTCAGGTCTCGCTATTTTTGTCGAAGACTATTATTACAGCCCCTCCCCCCAGGCAGTGTTCCTGGCACTGAAAGAAAGCAGTGTCTGCCCAGCTGTGCGGCAGCAGTGCCAGACACAGTCGCTCACGCTGCTCATCCCTAAGGTCTGTGCCCTGAAACCGCTGTGTTTTGTGATAGACAAAGTTAGCAGCCGGAGTGGGAAGAGCAAAATGTGGGCGACCTCAGCGCAGGCTGCGGGGTGGAGTTAATCCTGTGTTAAGGGGCGTCTCTGAAGGTTTTGAAAAAAATAGGAAGCTATGCAGATGGGTGAGAAAGGGGAGAAACTAAAGGACAACAGGAGCCTCAAGATCGCCCAGGTCCGAAGGGACCAGGGTCCAGACCAGGTGGCAGCCCTGGGAAATCTCCCTGGGAACGTGCCCGCTCCTCCTCAGCTCCTCCCTCCTGAACCCGTCCCCTGAGGTGAAGCTGGTGGTGTCAGCAACTCGGGTAGATGCGTTTCGCTTACTTGGGGACAGACGCTTCTTTTCAGTCTTGAGTTCCGTGTGCTTCTCGCTTTGATCCTGGATGTTGGGGTTGCTTTTGCCTAGACGTGTTTCTACATCATCCCTGTTGACAGGATTTCTCCTGCAAAACGTTTGAAGTCTAAATGGGTCTCGTTTCATAAAACCTGGCCCAGGTCCCTGCGGTAATTGTCAGGTATGCAGCTAAGCAACCCACCAGCCACTCAACACAGCAGAGGTGACCTAGACGCCTTGGCCTGTGAAACATCTGTGGCCTTGGGGGCTTGGGCAGCCCTGCCCCTGGGAGGTTAGTCCCCCAATAGGTCAGGAGATAACAACCGCCCTCCCCCGACACACACACACACACACACACACTCCTTCCCTGCGTCAAACCTCCCTTTCAGAAAGATGCTCTCCCACACTGCCCAGGCAGGTGAGAAGGTAACCCCAAGCTAATCTTTTTTTTAAAAGGTGAAAGGTTTGCCCTGACCGGTTTGGCTCAGTGGATAGAGCGTCGGCCTGTGCACTGAAGGGTCCCGGGTTCGATTCTGGTCAAGGGCATGTACCTTGGTTGCGGCCACATCCCCAGTGGGAGGTGTGCAGGAGGCAGCTGATCGATAGTTTCTAACTCTCTATCCTTCTCCCTTCCTTGCTGTAAAAACCCAGTTAAAAAAAAATATATATATATATATATAAATAATAAATAAATAAAAGGTGGAAAGGTTTATATAAGCTAAGGGATGTCAGAATGAGTTTCCTCTGTGCTGGGCACTTTCCGGTCAGCTGGTTGCCCTCAGGGTTCCTTACTTAGGGTTCCTGGCACAAAGCCCCACGTGCATCACTGTGACCTTGTGTTCAGCGCTGAGGCTTGTATTCGGGGCTAAGCAAAATGTGCTGGTGCCTGGAACTCTGACCCCTGTATTTCCCGCTGTTGGCTTACAATTACAGTTTCAGTTAAACAAGCGGGACCCTGCTGTCCATTGTGTAGGATCCCCTGTCAGGTTCTTAAACACCTTTTCCTTTACCCACCTGACAGGCTGAGCCATTCAGACAGGGAGCAGGAAGTGGCAGACACACCAGGGATGTTGTCTTTGTATCCACTGATGAGAATTCACAGCCGAAATCTCATTTCTTTCCTGCCCAGTTTCCGAGGACTGCAGTCTTAATTTGCGCATCATGTACACTCCTGAAAGGTCATGCGTAGGAATCACTGGCTTCTATTAAAATTTCAAAGATGTTTTCCTGCCATTAAAAAATATATATTCATCAGTGCGTAATGAAAGTGCCCTTTACCATTCTAATCTTCATTTCAAAGGGCCGTCCAGCTTTCGCTGCCGTGCAGGCTGCCAGCACCTAACGCTCTCGTGAAACAGCTGTAAGCAGTTCGTCAAATGGCCAGTCGAGCCGCATGCTCTGGGATACTTATCAGCTAAAACCCACCAAGCAAACTCCCAACCCACAGGGAGTTCTCTCCTCCCCTTTTCCTGAAATATTACGGACTTTGAAAGAAGCATGCATATGAAGCATGACCCCTGTGTATGAATTCATTTAACAAAACTCTTTTTAAAAAAAAAAAAATTGATTTTTTACAGAGGAAGGGAGAGGGATAGAGAGTTAGAAACGTCGATGAGAGAGGAACATTGATCAGCCGCCTCCTGCACACCCCCCACTGGGGATGTGCCCCAACCAAGGTACATGCCCTTGACCGGAATTGAACCCAGGACTCTTCAGTCCGCAGGTCGACACTCTATCCACTGAGCCAAACCGGCCAGGGCTTAACAAAACGCTTAAATCCTTTTTTTTTTTCCTTTTTTGGAGGGAGAGAAACAAGGCTGGGTAAAAATTAATTATACATTTATTTAATAAAAAAAGCATTGAAATCCTTAGTGTCATGTTTAGGTATTTGACGTTAATGGTGAATAAGACTCAATTCCTGTCACCAAGACGTATCAGAGACCTTCTTATTGTTTTGGTATTTTAATGACATAATGTCGAGGACACTCAGATACCCATGTTTCAGAATGTATCTCTCCCTTACGTCCCCCCTCCCTACCCCAGTTCATGAGTATATCAGTTACCTCTGCCTCAAACTTCTTCTGTAATCTAGAAATGGTTATGTGTTGATGTTTCCATTTCTAAATCACGTTCCCAATAATTTTCTACCTCATTTTTCATTATTGCTTTTGAAGCAGACGTACCAGATGAATTCTGCAGTTTTGAATTTGGAAATAGCGTTTTGAATATACATTTTTCTGTGGATGACTACAGTGGCTGTGGCATTTTGCTGGCCACCCAGCCACACTGTGTGAGAGTCTCACCTGTTTTAGGTGACGCAGCAGCTCTAGGTGTACGCTTTAATGAAGGTGTTATTACCCCTTTAAATCAAGTTGGTTTCTATGCCTTTGTCATCAGCCCATGTTTACTGACACTAATGACCAATCGATAACAGAAATGTTCTAAGACCTTCTATCTGGCCTGTTTTCTGTGTTGACAGAGCCTTCAAGTCTTTATCTGAATGACTTTTGTGAGTTTAACTCCTACAACACTGTCCTATGTAACACTTGGCCAAAGTCCACCCTCTCCCGACCCCAATGCTCACGGGTGGCTTCTCGGTCCCGGACACACCGCCCTGTCCACCTCCCCATCCTCACCCGACAGATTTTAATGGTTTCATGTCTTTGGACAAACTACACACAGCAGTCACCAAGTGTGCACAATTGCTTTGTGAAACTTCTCCGTTTTGCTGAATGAAAGCAACGTTTTCCCCAATCCCAAACCTGAAGAAACAGAATAGCGAGGCGTCTTAGGAGCAGGTCTAAGAAACTACATGTGGGTCTTCTGCCCTCAGATGCAATGTCAGTCTCTAAGGATTTGCCCCATTCCTCCCTCACCATCTCAGTTTCCATTTCAACACTTAATGCCAGCAAGACTCTACATTTTAAAATTGTTTCCTAACTCTCCTAGGGCTATTTGCCTTACCCTGCACCCCCCACCTGTCCGGGGAAGCCTGGCTAGGAAGGGAGATGTCTTCCTACCTGCAAAACTGGAACCCCTCCTAACGAGAGCCATGAATGCCAGACGCAAAAGCTTCAAGACCCAGCCTCTCGAGCCGACTCGGCTCCTGCGAGTCTAGGTTTGACCAGGCGTCTCACATCTGGCCGTGATTATGAGAACATCTTCCTGGGCTGAGTTAGAAATTTGTTGGTGCCCGTTTAATTTCTAGTCCACGTTTTTCCTTTGCAGGAATAAAATTACTTTCTCCAAATTTTTACTTACTCTCTCCCCTTTGTAATTTCTCGGCTTTACTGAAGCCCTTCTATTCATTGCACCCAGATCTGCGCACTGAGAAGCCCTCATGCTGTCCTCAGACTTCCTCCGTATGTTCAGACAAGTCTGCCTGGCCCGACCAGGATGGCTCAGTGTTTGAGTGACAACCTATGAACCAGGAGGTCACGGTTCAATTCCTGGTCAGAGCACATGCCCGGTTGTGGGCTTAGTCCCCAGTAGGGGGCATGCAAGAGGCAGCTGATCAATGACTCTCTCAACATTGATGTTTTATATCTCTCTTCCTTCCTCTCTAAAATCAATAAAAATACATATTTTTTAAAAAGACTGCCTGGTCGAGAAAAAACCAAGATGGCGGCATAGGTAAACACCTGAATTGACTGCCTGGCACAACCATTTCAAATTCACAACAAAAAGAAAAAACGGACACCACCCAGACCCACAGAAAAGCTGGCTGAGTGAAAATTCTACAACTAGAAAGAGACTGAGACTCAGAGGAGCTGTGGAAGCAAAGTGCGGAGGTACGGAGGCGCGCGCATGACGCTCGGGGAGAGGGCTGGTGATGGAGGACACGGTTCTTTTTCAATCTGGAGGGAGTCACAAACTCCCGGTGGCTCTGAACTCCAGATCCAGGCAAGTTTCTGGGGGCCTAGACTCATACCCAGAGAAGTTGGACTGACTGGCACCGGGAGGAAATCCAAAGCGGGTTTCTCTCGGCGTTGCTTGCAGCGATTACCGTGGGACACAGAGACCCGGTGTCCCTTAGCGCAGGGCTGAGAATCAGCCATAGCTGACTCCCCGAGACCCCGCCCCGCCCAAGCTGCTCACAGAGGCATTTGCGTATAAAAGGCTGAGTAGCCTCAGGCAAAGGCTAAAATAGCAACTCCTTAGAGATACAAGAGCCAGTGTACCCAGTGGTCAGAGTGGTACCATCCTAAATACAACTCCTCAGATTCATAAGGAACACACTCGGGGCAGACTCCATGAGCACCAAAGCCCCACTGAAACAACTCTTGCCCCATAAGGGTGTCTCCAGCACAGAAGTTCTTCCACTGTAGACACAGCTGATTCTCATAACCAAGTGGCTTGGAGGCCAATTCCTCTCAGTGATCACCTAACAAGAAAGCCACTCTATCAACCCAGGGAAGCAGCCAAAATGTGGAGACAAAGAAACAGATCACAAATGACAGAAAAGGAAGAAAGCAAATGATAGGATATAAAGTTCAAAACCACGGTTATAAGGTTTTTCAAAAACTTTCTAGAAACCGCTGATAGATTTAGTGAGACCCTCAATAAATCTAAGCATACACTGACTAAAATAAAAAATATTATACAGAAATCCAACAACAGACTAGAGGAATGCAAGAATCAAGTCATAGATTTGAAATATGAAGTAGCAAAAAACACCCAACTGGATAAGCAAAAAGAAAAAAGAATCCAAAAATATGAAGACAGTGTAAGGAGCCTCTGGGACAACTTCAAGTGTACCAACATCAGAATTATAGGGGTGCCAGAAGAAGAGAGAGAGCAAGATATTGAAAACCTATTTGAAGAAATAATGACAGAAAACTTACCCTACCTGGTAAAAGAAGTGGACTTACAAGTCCAGGAAGCACAGAGAATCCCAAACAAAAGGAATCCAAAGAGGACCACACCAAGACACATCATAATTAAAATGCCAAGAGCAAAAGACAAGGAGAGAATCTTAAAAGCTACAGGAGAAAAGCAGTCAGTTACCTACAAGGGGGCACCCATATGACTGTCAGCTGATTTCTCAACAGAAACTTTGCAGGCCAGAAGGGAGTGGCAAGAAATATTCAAAGTGATGAATAGCAAGAACCTACAACCAAGATTACTTTACCCAGCAAAGCTATCATGCAGAATTGAAGGTCAGATAAAGGCCTTCACAGACAAGAAAAAGCTAAAGGAGTTCATCACCACCCAACCAGTATTATATGAAATGCTGAAAGGTATCCTTTGAGAAGAGGAAGAAGAAAAAGTAAAGATAAAAATTATGACCAACAAATACATATCTATCAACAAGTGAACCTAAAAATCAGGTGAATAAAAAATCTGACGAACAGAATAAACTTGTGAATAGAATAGAATCAGAGGCATAGAAAGGGAGTGAACTGACACTTTTTTGGGGGGAAAGGGTGTTGGGGGTGCGGGAAGAGACTGGACAATAATCGTACACCTATGGAGGAGGACAGTGAGGGGGCGGGTAAGGGCAGAGGGTGGAGTGAGAACTGGGAGGAGGGGAGCTATGGGGGGAAAAAAGAGGAACAAGTGTAATCTGAACAATAAAGATTTTAAAAAATAATCTTAACTAATAAGAGCGTAATATTAAAATTAACCGTTTCTTCGAGATGGCCTAAGCCACGCCCACCAGCCAATCAGAGTGACTATATGCAAATTAGCCTAGCCAAGGTAGCGGAGGCCGCAGCTCCGCTGTGGGGCTTCTCTGGGGCTGCTGCCTCCGCCATCTTGGGAGCCTCCGACCTGGGAAGGCATCTGGCCCCTGGGCCAGCTGATGCCTTCCCAGGTGGAGAAGCCTCTCGGCTGGGGGGGGGGGCGGGGAACAGCGGCTGGACCCCACAGCCCCCTCCTGGGAGGCCGATGGGGTGGCCAGTGCCACCCCATCACTTCCCAGGCGGATGGCCCGGAGCATCAGTGGGAGCTGTGGCCAACCTGAAAACTGCCCCTAGCCCCTTACCCAGGCTTGCCACACCCCCTGGGGTGCGGGTTTTTACCACTGGGGAGCTTGACCAGCCTGCAAACAGACATTGGCCCCTCACCCAGGCTGGCCAGGCACACCAGCAGGTGGACATCCCCAGAGGGGTCCCAAACTGTGAGAGGGCACAGGCCGGGCTGAGGAAACACCCCCCCACCCCCACCGCCCCAGTGCACAAATTTTTGTGCACCGGGCCCCTAGTAAATAAATAAGAAAACTTAAGAAAAAAAGGAAAAGAAAAAAAAGACTGCCTGGTTGGCTCCAATTTAAATAGAACCAGTGCAACAGCTCATAGATGTGTAGACTTGGGCCAAAGAGCAGAGGCTTCCTGACCACAGTCCACGATGAGGCACAGGAAGGAAGCAAAGACATCCCTTAAAAGACAGAGTGGCTGAGGAACAGTGGGCTGAGGGGAGAGGAAGGCAGAAGCGTGCATCTCTCTTCCCCGTGCGTCTTTCTATAGCGCCTTGGAGTGCGTTCCGACAGGGCAGTTAACAAGTGTCTGCTCTGCGCACCAGCACCGTGAGGCTGTGAAAGACACGTCTCATGACTCCAGAGCCTTATGCGTGAGAAGTGCTAAGAACCCTCATCGTGTTAATGAAACAGTGAGGTCTCTCAGGGCCTTAAAGCAGTTCCCAGTGTCCTATGGGGATGGGGGGTACATGTGCATCTTTGAAAAAAAAACCAAAGCAGTCCAAAAGCAAGTGGAGGGGAGGGGACTGCGTTGGAGATGAATCCATGGACGTGTGGATTGCTAGCTGAGGAAATTCTTAGAGCCGTGGTTCTCAAACTAGCCGTCGTTGAATCAATGCGTTCATTAAACACATTGTCGTGCCCCACCCACCCCAAGACTTTTGACCCAGTTTGTCTGGGGTGGGGTCCAAAACCTGCATCTCTGATGGGTTTTCAGGTGCTGCCGCTGCTGCTGGTCTGTATCCCACACTTGGAGAGCCGCCAACCGGATAACTGTGCCTAAACACCTACGAATACTGTGAAGGGGGAAACAGATGAGTGGGCTTTTGAGTCATGGTTGAGCTGCTGCTTTCGGTTGACCCTAAATAGTTAAATGTGGGCAAGTCAAGCTCCCCGAGCCTTTTCGATGCATACAATGAAGAAGTTGGGTTAGATGGTTCCTGAGGTTCTTCTTGGCAACTCTAGAAGTTCCCCTTTAATGAGCCGGGTGGGGCAGAGGCCAGCCCTTTGCCCTGTCAGCTGATGATGTGCTGTGGTGGTCAGGGCTCTGATCTCCGAACCCAGGGGCCTGGCCTGATGGGCCCTGTTCTGTCGTTTCTTCCAAATGTTTGTGGTGGTGGGCATTAACCTCTCTCCTTTTTCCTCTGCCTTTTGTTGTTTTCGCCACCTCTAGGAGGAAGAGCAAAAGCAGGCAGTAAGTGAACTTCAGAATGCTCTGTCCGGTTTGTGCTCCTTTTGCATGTCCTCCTCCTCACGCAGCTGGCATAGCCTTCCCCCTCTCCTCCCCTCAAAGTCATCTGGTTACGTACAGAACCTCCACCTCCTCCCCGTGGTGTTGTGCCGGGGCCTGAGAGTCCCCATCATGTTTTCCTAGCAGAGCATGTTCTTGTTTGAAACGAGAGCTTGTTGAATAGTTTTTCAGAGTACACATCTGCGCGTGTGCGTGTGCATGACCATCCAGACTACAACTGCATTTTCCTGCTCTTGCTTTCTCCGCTGCTTCCTGTCTGGAGTGACTTTAATTGCTTGAAACAACGCGTGGAGCGGTGGGCGTGACCTCAGGTCTGAGCACTGTGTCCTGAGCAGTGACTGTGCATGGAAATGAGTTCTGGTGAGAACTGAAGATAGGCTTTAGTCTCGAACAGGCTTCTGGGTGCTGCAGCTCCAGTCGCCTCTTGGTAAAGTTACCAATGACAGCGAAGGGGCTGACGACGCTGAGGTCCTGTTCAGAGCCCACTCTGCTTTCTCAATCAGGCGGCTGGGGCCTGTGCTCAGGGGAGGTTTATGTCTGTTTTTATTTATCCTGATAACCATGAACCCACATAGGAAAATCAATTGAGAGCCTGTTTGCAATAGTAGCACCATATGTTTATGTAACATAGAAAGGTTTTTAAAGCATCTATCTTTTACATAAGCTAAAGCTGATTTTTAATTTACCTCGGGGCTTTCTTTTTTTTTTTTTTTAAAGAGAGAATTATGAAATGTTTAATTCAGAAATTTTAATTATTTCTTTTTTTCAAAAAACAAACCTATCCATGTTTCAGATTAGGAATGGGACTATAAAACATCATGATTTTTATTTTTTCCAGTTAGGAGAGCAACGGACATATAGAATAAAGAGGAGAGGAAAGGAAGGAAAAGGATAAGAAAGGAGTGACGGAGAGACAGACTGTCAGGAAGAAGGCAGAACAGGAAAGAACCCAGAAAACTCAGTGGCTTTAATGTAAACCTGTAGTGGGTTTATTTTTCTTCATCGACACGGTTTCTTGCTGACCTGTGGCGCGTCCATATAAATAGATACATTGGCATGGGCAAGGCAGGGGAAGACCAGGAAGGCAGGTCAAGCAGGTTAATGCATCTACACATCCTTTCTGCCCCATTTCATTAGCCAAAGCAAGTCACATGACCTCTAGTTTGCTCAGCAGATGCAGAGAAGCGGGTCTGTCCTTCCTGTTCCCTTCCCCACGCCCTCCCTGACAGTCTCATCCCCTTGCTGTCTATCGACTGTACCCCTGCTGCTGATACAGGGCATCGCCTCACCTGTGGCTGCTGACCACCAGTGTTCCCCTCCTTCTCTTCACCCGTCTATACCTCAAAGATACGCGTTACAGTTAAAACCACTTGCTGGCAATCTTCCAGCTGTTCACCCAGACGAGCTCCTTCTGAATGTGCCTGCTCCGAGTGCAGCACATTCTGGGGAGCATCCTACCCCTTCCTGATAGCTCTCTCTCAGAAGGGCAGGCCTTACGGGTGTTTATTTTAATGGGAGCAATAGAACCTCCAATAGACATTTCATTTTAAAACAATTGTATGGATACCGTGTAATCGAAGAACCAGAAATCAATGCTACTGTTGTATTATTTCTAAAGTCAATTTAAAGCTGACCTTGGGCAGGTAAGGGATTAAATCACATGTTCATTTCAGTGACCTTTGATTCTGTGTAAGAACATCATCATCCCCTTGAAGCTGACACAGCGAGAAGCTAGACCCAGACAGCTAAAGCCTGCCACTCACAGGCCTCTTGTGTGTACGTCTTGGGAGTGCTCCAGGGCCAAGGTCCTGAGTTCAAGTCCTCACAGTCTCAGAGGACTGGCTTGTCCTTTTGTGACTTTGAAACCCTCTGGTCCTCGCTTCATTGTCTGCACTTCCTTCCAGCAACCATCTCCCTCCCCAGGGTTTATTCACGCCAATCATCTGCCTTCCACTTTTCCAGATCAACGAATGCACCCTATGAAAAGGGCACTGGCTGCTTCCATGAAGCCCACTCCTGTGGCTTATCTCTGGGAGTCTTGGCCACACATCCCACAGGAGGAGAGGAACGCCCGGTGCTGTCTTTCTGGTAGACCTCATTCTACCATCCTGTCTGGCATGGGATTGGACCTCTGACCCTGCACTTTGAGAGTGTCTGCAGGCATTTCCTCAAATCCCGGTGCTGTACCAATGCCTGGGGTTTTATAGCTGACCTCAGGCTGGTTCTGATGTCCCGTATTAGCCACAAGGTTAAGGTAGGGAGCCTAGAGTCCTTAACTAAAATGAACATCTGCTTGCTTTCAGCTGAAAGAAGCATGTGATAAAGGGTACGATACGTTATGTTACACTCGTCTCCGTTTGCTGCTAATCATAATTTGGCAAGTAGAATTACTCTCATTTGGAGCCATAGTATAGATGTCCCAACACTTATAAAAAGAAAGCAAGATGAAGGGAGGGAGGGGCCTGTTTTCTAAAATTAGAGGCAATGCAGAGAGAGTTTACTGTAGCTAAAGTGGCACCTTTAGTAAGAACCCATCCCAGCTCGCCACAGCTCTACAAAGCTGGCTAACCACAAGTCCTTCGGTGCTTTTATTATTATATATTCTTTTTAACTTCAAAATGTATAACATCCACTAGTTATACATTGCTTTCAGGATTCATATTTCCACTCCGACATTTAACCAGCTCAGACCTCAGGAAACCAGGAGCGCGTCTAGGAGCCTTCGGGCCTGTGGCTGCCCTCTGAGACGGGCAGAAGAGACCAGCTGCTTGTCGGGCCCCTTGAAAGTTCTAACCTATCTTAGGCTCCTGGTGGCCCGCCCTTCCTGGCACAGCAGCTCACCAATGGGAGGAGTAGCCCTGGACAGGCCGCCTCTGTAGGACCTCATGACCCTGAGGCCCCCGCAGGCAGGTTCCTTATTCTCCGCACTATGGATGTATGGAACCTGGTGATGTGCGGGGGACGGGGGCTGTTTTCTGCCTTGTAGGATGTTTAGAAGCATCCTTGACTTCCACCTCCTAAATTCTAGTGCTAGCCACCCCCACTCCCAGGTCCCCAGCAGCTGAAATGATCAATGAAGAAGCACTGCCCTGAGCTCAGAGAACCTTTCCCTGTGAGACCACCGTGAGCCCCCGGGGCATTCCCAGAATCCCCTATTCTGAGGTGGGACGGATGGCAAAAGATTTCCAGGCCCCGTCCCCCACAGGCCCCTCCTCTGCCCGTCTCCCGCTGTGTTGGTGTCACTGCCAGCACTCCCGCCAGGCACGCGCTCTTCCAGGCTCTGCTCTGCCTACACAGTGGTCCAGTCCAGTCAGTGTTTTCTCCAAACGCTTGCCGATGCCCCTTCTTTCAATTCCCATCACCATTCTTCATTCCAGCCTTCGCCGTCTGTCACCTGGCCAATGGGAAAAGCCTCCTAATAAGCCTCTTGGTCTCCTGTCTCTTGCCTCCCAGCCCCTCCTTTACGTTGTGCCAGATTCCTGACGACAGATCACGCTGCCCGCATCACTCCCGCCGCTGCTGCCTCGAGCAGGTCAGCAAGCTTTCGCTTGAAGGGCTAGATAATACGTATTTTAGGCTTTGTGAGCCAAACCAGAGATATTATATAAGTACTTACATAACCACTCAAAACGGTTTCAGAATGTAAGGCCAGTCCGGCTGGTATGGCTCAGTTGGTTGAGCGTCTTACCCAGGAGGTCACCGGTTCAATCCCTGGACGGGGCACATGTCCATGTTGCGGGCTTGATCCCCAGGAGGGGGCATGGAGGAGGCAGCCAATCCATGTTTCTCTTTCATTGATATTTCTATCTCTCTCTCCCTCTCCATTCCTCTCTCTGAAATCAATTTCAAAAATCTTTTAAAAAAGTAAAGGCATTCTTTCTTACGAACTGCAAAGAAGCAGGTGGTGAGTTGGATTTGGCCACGGACGGTAGTTTGCCCATTCTGAGGCCTAGTAAATAGACGTGGTGACCATTCATTTACGCTCTGCACGATGGCGGCCCACACTTCTCTTCCCCCCACAGAGCTCCGTGCTCCCCACCACTCCTTATCCCCCAGGCACAGCCTCCTCTCAGCCCAGGCACCTTTGTTCGTGCTCTTGCCTCACCTGGATCGCCCTTCCCGAGCCTTTTCTGCCTGTTGAAATTATACCCCTCAAGATACTCTCAGATGCCACCTCTCCTGAAACCTTACCCTGTTCCAGAGGTCAGGGTTCAACCCCCTTGTGTCTGTGCTGCTTTTTCTCTGTACCTCCCGGTAGGTAAGGGTTTCCACCTCCTTGGTGTGCTGCTTGCATACATGCCCAACTGCCTCCGGAGCTCGTGAGCCTGCCTAGCAGAGACGTTGTGCCTTCCTAGCCCCCAGCACCTTGCAAAATAGAATCAGGGCAGGTAGTACTCTGTGAGCTGGTGGGTGAAGCATTGAATGTGCATCCTCACCAACATGTTAGAAGATGAGTCTCTCTCCATTTGACGTATGAAGAATCTGAGGTGTTAGAGAGCGAAGTTGCCCAAGATCGCACAGCTAGTAAACGGCAGAGCTGGAATGCAAGTCAGATCATCAGCTGCACAGCCTGGGCTCCGCCACGATGCCATGTATAACCACGGGCTCAGCAAAGAGTAGTAGTGCTGGAAAAGGAAGCCATACCACACCATACAGGCTTTTAAATTTGTCTCATTGAGCCCTAGCCGGTTTGGCTCAGTGGATAGAACGTTGGCCTGTGGACCAAAGGGTCCCAGGTTCGATTCCCATCAAGGGCATATGCCTTGATTGCAGGCACCTCCCCAGCACGGCCCCTGGTCAGGGTGCATGCAGGAGGCAACCAGTTGATGTGTTTCTCTCACATCACTGTTCCTCTCTGCCTTTTCCACTCTCTCGAAAAGATCAATGGAAAAATATCCTCGAGTGAGGATTAAATAAATCAATAGACTTGTCTCATTGAATTGGATAATGTCACTGATAGGTCCTGGCTGCCCACAGGATCATTGATTTAGCTGCCTGCGTGAGGGCCACCCTCTCCAGGGAGCCTATTTTCTTGTTTCCAATATGCAGTTGGGGTGTCTGGTATTCGCTTCATAGGGGTTTTCCCTGTAATGAAGTCCCTGATCATTTTGCTAAGAACCGGCTTTGAAATCCTGCAATGAGAACTAATGGGACACCATTTTCCAATAGAGCAGGACAAACTCAGAGAAACAAACAGAAAGAGGGTAATTCTAGCCTTGGATTTTATGAGCTTTTCTATCTGAAAGTTTACATTTCAGCTTTCCTTTGATCTCTGGGTTTATGGTGAGTTTTAATAGGTTGTTCTTTGTCTCAAGAGCTTAAATGCTCTCCTCTACCACTTAGAAAGATAAGCAGATACCCTGCCCCCACCCTTTTAAGCCTTGGGTTGCATAAGCCTTGTCTTCTATATAATTTAATTTGATTTGAATAGGGACAGAACCATGAAGACTGAGGACCATAACTTTCCACGGGTTGCCAACAATTGGATCCCAGAACTTCCAGCAGCCCTGAGATAGCTATTTCCTGTCTGCAGCTGCCTTCCCCACAAGCCACCACAGGGAGGGACAGGTTGTGCGTTGGCACCGAGTTTCCTGAAGTGGTGTGGGAACACATAGGTGTCAGCCCTCTGCGGAAGGACCTCAAGGCAGACTCCTTGGTAGCTATAACTTTCCAACAGACACGATAGGTAAATGTGTATTAACGGTGATGACAAGAGAAGAGAGACATCATAAGACTGTGCCCCCTTCTTCCTGGTGTTTAGAGCCAGGCCTCCCTTCACATACTACACTGCACTCAAGCATGCAGGCGGGCACCTTTGCTAAGGCAGGAAGGTCTCCAGACATGTTCTTTATGTGTTTTTTAAAATACATTTTTATTTTTATCAGAGAGGAAGGGGGAGACAGAGAGAGAGAGAGAGAGAGAGAGAGAGAGAGAGAGAGAGAGAGAGAGAAGCATAAATGATGAGAGAGAATTATTGATAGGCTACCTCCTGTACGCTCCATACTAGAGGTTGAGCCTGCAACCCGGGCATGTGCCTGACCAGGAATCCAACCATGACCTCCTGGTTCATAGGTCAACGCTCAACCACTGAGCCATGCTGGCCAGGCCTTTACCTGTTTTAATTCACCCCCTGAGCGAACCACGGCCTGCTGCTTTGCTCACTACCATGTGATTGCCTCATCTCCTGCACCCTGCTCTCCTCCAGCCTCTCGCTTCCACCCCTGCCCTGACGCCCAGCCTCTTGTCATGTCAGGCAGGTATTTTCACGTCCTGCAGCAAGACAGCCAGCGCAGCATCAGATCAGCCTCTCTCTCTCCTTGTACTTCCGTGTTCGAGGAGTTAGCTGCATTTTCCTAGCAGAGCCAGCCAGTACCAGCTCAAAATAGTATGTGGGTGTGTTTTTTTCTTCACCTTTTCTCGAAGAAGAAAAATGTGCAAAGTCCATTCCATCTACCTCCCAGTTCTCTGTACCTTTATGGTTGCTTCGTCTAGATTTTGGGCTTATAGCTCCTTTCCCCCATGGTTGTTTTTGGGTTTTCTGAGGGGGGCCTCTGAAGATGGGCGGCAAAGAGGCCAGTCTGTTTAATTTAAATACACTGCAGCAAAAGGAAGGTAATTGTCCACATAGCCCATCTGCTACCTGGCAGGTTTCCATGAGTCAGAGATAGAAATGGAGACTAAAATGTCTCCTTCTGTTACCATGATAACCGCTCAGCTCGGAGTCTTAGTTGGGGGGTTGGGGGTGTGGAGGGGGGTGTGCACTTAGCTTGGCTACAAGGGCATCATCTCAGAAGCAGGCTTATGCCACAAGCCTCTCTGGGCTTGATTACCTGACTATAATGGGCACCAAAGAGATTTTTTTTTTAAATTCCTTCCTGTTCCATAAGGAAAAAGAAGGGGATGCAGCCCTACTGTGTGTCGGGCACCATGCTGGGGGTGCTTAAACACGGCCCAGAACAGCGCCTGTCATTTCCCACTAAGACAGCGCCTTTCTCCCTGCGGCCGGCCCTCTCTGCCCAGGTGCCAGCTGTGGGGAAGGATCAGTGTCCTCAGGTCACCTTCTCTGGCATCCTGTGGACCTGTTGGCTCCAGTATTAGGTTTGTGTTCTAGACAAGAGGCCAAGCCGTGGTTGCGTTTCTCACATTCCTCACCCTTATGGGAAATGGACTCTCCTGGTGAAACGCAGGGTGAGCCTCCGCAGTGGGAAGTCTTGACTGGTCCGTGTTCCTTCCGGCTCAGAGGCACTGTGTGTGCGCCCTGTCTGCCTCGGTTCCTCCCAGCAGTCTGAGGCGATTAGAGGACCCTGGAACCAGCGTTATAGCCTTTCTGCTCATCTGTTTGTGACCTTATGACCTCTGTAGGCCCCAGTGTCCTCAAATACAAAAATGACGGTTGGGCTAAACCAGAGACTGTTTTCCCGGGGTCGTGAACCCTCTGAAGTTATAAGCATAATTTCTGAGCTATTCTCTTGGAACGTGATGCATAGCTTTCTCAGGTTCTCAGTTTTTGCTGATTCAGAAGTGAAGAGCCAGCAGAGTAAAGAGCTTCTCAGATTATAACTTGTCTCTAGCTCTGTACTTTCAGCAGAATTGTTTCCAACTACAAGGGACCTCTGTGCTCGGGGAACCTGAGTGACAGGGCACTTATTGTGCGCAGTTACTGGTTAGACACGTGGGCGGGGGGGGCGATGTGCCGTATTCAGGCCTTTGTCACAGGTTGTATTTCAATAAGATCCCACTATCCTTGCATCGGGAAACCTTGACACACCAAGTAGCACGTTGCAAGGCTCCCTTGCTTCCCGGGCTAACTTCCCCTCTCCCAGCAGCCGAAACCCGGGCCACACAGTGGTTTTACACCCTCGTTGGTTAGCTGATTCCCATCCCAGAGCCACCTGACTCGTTGCTCCACCTTCACCGACTCCTGTGTGGTTCTCAGGTTCCCCATAATCTCACGATCCCAGCTGCGATGCTCCCCCGGCCGCCTCCTGTGCCACTTGGTCCGGATTGGTTCGCATGGTGTGCAGCGCTTGGCAGTCCCCACGGGGAGGGCCTGCCCCTCTGACCGTAAAGCCTGCTTGTGCCTGACTCTCACGATGCTCCTCTGGCCCTGGCCTACCAAGAGGGCAAAGAAGGAGCCAGCCTGCCGCGGCTCGCAGGTGGCTCCCAGCCTTCCGAGAGCGTTGCTCTGCCCTCAAGCACTGTCTCGAACCACAGGAGCTTCATGCTCATTTGTACATTGAAGGAGGCAGTGTGGTCCGGTGGGAGGGGCATGGCTTAGAAGTCAGGGGTTCTGGGTTTGTCTCTCTTGAAATAGCCCCACCCTGTACCTCCTCACAGGCCTCCTTTGCCTGAGCCCTGGGCGGGCATCATCTCTGTTGTTGACTCCACTTGTGAGAAAAAGGTAATTTAATAGAGGAAACACCATTCAGTGACCCTGAGGTGGCTGCTGAGACCCTCCAAGGAGGATCCATCACCGGCATGTCACCATGACCGAAGCAAAGCCATGATTACTTGTCGTCTCTGAGATTCGGTAACTTGGCGAAATCATAGAATTTTATGCCTGAAAAATACTTCAGAGACCGTGTCCTTGATGCCTCTCAGATTATAAACGAGAAGACTGAGCCCCGTAAAAATCTCAGCGCACGTGCTGCAGCCAGAAGGAAACCCGGGGCCCCTGACTTCTAAGCCGCGCCCCTCCCACTGAACCACGCTGCTCCCTAAACCCTCCCCGAGGCTGGTTGGTGCGAGGCGGGTGCTGGCCCAGAGCCTGCTGCGCTCCCTCTTCTTCTGAGTCACTGACTTCGCAGCTGAGAATGTGCTGCAGGTCCTGTGACTATTGACAGAGTTGAAAGTTTGAGACTTTCAGCGTCAGGACAAACGAATACTCGGGGACTTGGGCACACACTCAGATCCAAAAAGACTTTCTTGATCATGATGCTCACCTTCCTCCTCATCACATTCATGGCCCTCTTTCCTGAGGTCTTGCCTCTCACGAGAGCCCCTAAATTCTCCTTTCAGCCCTCCCCCAATCAGAATCCTCAGATGGGACTGATATAATCCTGCATAAAGAAAGAGATCAGCCATGCCATACGGGTTACCATCACTGCATAACAACTTACCCCAAAACCTAATGGCTTAGAAGAACAGATATTTATTAACTCTGAGTTTCTGTGGGCCAGGAGCCCAGGTGCTCCCTAGCTGGGTCCTCACCAGCTGAGGGGCAGGTCCTCTCACAAGACGGTCATCACCTCCAGGCTCACCTCCCCCCGGGTTGATGGACTGAGGACCTCCGTTCAATGCGGCTGATGGCTGAAAGCCACGCTTAGCTCCTCGCCACGTGGGCCTTTCCATGGCAGCTCGAGAGATGACAGCTGGCTTCACGAGCGTGAACAGCCAGGAGAGAGGTGGAGGGGGGGGAGGCACAGTCTCTTCTAACCGAGTCTTGGAAGTAACATCCCATTCCCCTGATTCACTAGAAGCAGCCGCTGTGCCCAGCCCACGTTCAAGGGGAGGGGATCAGCCAGGAGTGAGAGTAGAGGCCAGGGGGTCCTCGAGGCCATCTCCGAGGTCTGCCCCCACATGTGCTCATCTGGTTAAAGCATTTCACATGCCACGCCATCGATGACTGAGAGTGCGTACCCCCAGGAGATTATTGCCCGCTCTGCCTCCTCCGGCAGGTGCTGCCCACAGCTCACCGAGGGAGATGGTTCGTCTGCATGCACAGTGCTGGGTTTCCCTCTCGGACGACAGGTACCCATCATTCAGTGAAGGGAGTTTGAGTTTCGCAGGCCGAATACTCAGGCAAAAAAAAAAAAGTGTTTTCTTTTTCTTAACTGGGCCTGATTTCCCTCTTGAGTGCTCATTGTCTGAGCTGCGCACTTGGTCTCGGAGTTTCCAGGCAAACTGAAGCTGGTCTTAGAGATTCTCCCCAATCCCGAGCCCCAGGCTGGTGCTGCGCCTTGGGGGCTTATGCTGGGTGCTGTGCTGTCAGCTCCAATTGGATCTGTGCTGAGGCCACCGGTGCTTTGCTTGTGGGCAGGTCTGATTCTCAGGGCCAGCACTGCCTGCCCCGTGGCTGAGGCATCTACATTCATGGCTTCCCCAGCACCCAGGGTTCTCACACAGTCTCATTGAGGTTCTAACTCTGTAATTGAGACAACTTTAAGGCTCTTTGTCCCAGGGCATCAGCTGATGGGAAAACCGTCAGCTACTAGGGTGCATGGGAACCTTTCTTGAGGCTGCTCAAGCAACCTGGGCATCAACCTTTATTCTGGTCCCCTCAACCCTCGGACCTCCCGCTTCCCACACTGCTGGCTCACAGACCTTCCTGCACAGCCAGGCCTCTGCAGTGACTTCCTGTCCTTTTCCGCAGCGTCTCTCCCACTTTCCTTGTCTGATTTGGGTTGGGGCTGAAACTACTGGATCTGGCTGTTCATACGCACTTTCCAAAGTAGAATGGATTTTATGCTTTATTTCCCCCTGCTCCCATAAAAATGGCCAAAAAAACAGGGGGTGACGATAATTATAGGGGAAAAGGTAGAGGTGGTTCCACAAAAGACAAGGATTAAAAGATGATAATGTTATCTAGCCAAAACAGTATTCCTAAAGTGTATTTAAACTAATATTAAAAAGACATATTTACCCTGAAAAGTAAAGAATAATAAATGTTTTACAGCCACTGACAAAAAAATTAGAATATTTCACAAGATAGCACATGCTTAATTGTCAATGGAAAATTATAAACATTAAGCAGTAGTAAAAAGAGCAAAAAGAGGTTTTGTAGTCTTCCGTTGTATTTGGATAAGCCACATTCCGGTAATCCAGTCACCAGTCCGTGGACTTTTGGATCATTTCCCCTTTTGGCCTATTAAGCTGTTGTTAACGAACATTTATATACAAGTTTTTGGGTGACATATGTTTTCATTTCTCTTGGGTATATACTCAGGAGTGAAATTGCTGGGACATATGGTAAGTTTATGTTGAACATTTTAAAAAACTGCCAAAGTGTTTTTCCAAAGTGGTTGTACCCTTTGCAGTCCCGTCTGCAGTGCACGAGGGTTCCAGGTGCCTGCAGCCCCGTAGTCTTCTTCTTGTAGCTATGGTAGTGGGTGGGGGGGGTGTCTCATTGTGATTTCACTTCTCATTTCCCTCATTACTACTCATGTTGAGTATTTTTCATGTGGATGATTGGCCCATTAGTACATCTTCTTTGGTGAAGTGTCTGTTCAAGTCTTTGCTTTGTAATTGGGTTGTTTGTCTTCTGAATTCAGGGGGCGGAGGGTTGGTTGTTTTTTTTTTTAATTTATATTTTGTATTTCAGCTTTATGGAAGTATAACTGACATAAAATTGTAAGGTACTTAAAGTGTATACTGTGGTAATTTGACATACATCATGAAGAGATTCCCCCCACCTAGTTAATTAGCAGATCCATCACCTCACATATATATCTTTTTGCACGTGTGTATGAAATGTAAGTCCTACTCACTTAGCAAATCTCTGTTGTATAATACCATGTTGTCAACTGTAGTCTCTATATTATACGTTCGACCTTCAGATCTCACCCGGTAACTGAAAGTCTGTGCCCTCTTACCAGCCTCTCCCTATTCTGCACACCCGTCAGCCCCTGGCAACCACTTTTCTGTTTCTATGACTTTGACATATTTTAGATTCGATGTAAAAGTGATACCGTGCAGAATTCGTCATGTTCTGTCTGACTCATTTCACTTACATAATGTGCTCAAGGTCCACCCATGTTATCACAAACAGCAGGACTTCCTTCTTCTCGGGGCTGAGTAAGATTCCCTTACGCGTACACACCACAGCTGTTCAGGCTGTTTCCCTGTCTTCGCTGTGGTGACTCAGGCTGCAGTGAATACGGGGCACTGATTCCTCTTCAAGACCCCATTTTCATTTTCTTTGCATGTCTACCCGGAAGCGGAGTTGCTTTTAGGAGCCTCCATACTGTTGTCCATAGTGGCTGCACCAAAGGACATTCCCACCAGCAGTGCACAGGCTCCCTTTCCTCCGCGTCCTGACCCACACTCTGTCTCTTATCTTCTTTGTGATAATTCCTAACAGGTGTGAGGTGACGTCTCACTGTGCTTTTGGTCTGTATTTCCCTGATGATGATTTGGGATTATTTGCACGCCTTTTCATGTACCTGCCGGCCAGTTCTTCATGTGTCTTCTTTGGAAAACGCCTGTTGAGTTGCTCTGCCCATGTTTTAATCGGATTGTTTGTTTTTTGCTGTTAAGTTGCATGAGTTTCTTATATATTTTCACTATTAACTTACTATTGTATGTAGTATATGATTTGCATTTATTTTCTCTCATTTGTTGATGGCTCCCTTTGCTGTATAGAGTGTTTTAGTTTATGTCCCACTTGTTTATTTTTGCACTTCTTGCCTTTGCTTTTGGTGTCAGATCCAAAAAAATGGTTGCAAATACCCACAAGTTCCTTATCACGTATAATTTGCAAATATTTTCCTCAGTATATGGCTTATCTTTTTGTTTTTCTTAGCAGGGCCCTTCTTTATAATACTTTTATTGAGATGTAATTTATATAACATACAATTCACCCTTTTTCATTGTTAATATATTCACAGAGTTGTGCAACTAACGTGACATCCAGTTTTAGAACAATTTACCACCCCACCCCCCAAAGCATCCCATACCCCTAACACTCTGTTCCTCATTCCTTCCAAGCCCTCAGCCCCAGACAAACACTAATCTACTTTTTATCTCTATGCGTCTGCCTGTTCTGGACATTTTATATCAATGGAATCAAGTCATGTGTGGTCTTTTGTAACTAGCTTCTTTCGCTTTGCATATTTTCAAGGTTTCTCCATTTTGTAGCATGTATCAATACTTGGTTTCTTTTTGTTGTCAAATCATTTTATTTTAAATAATTCATCAGTTGATGGGTATTTTGATTGTTTCCACTGAGGGATGTTATGTATAATACTGCTATGAACACCTGTGTACAAATTTTTGCGCAGACACATATATTCGTAGAAATGGAATTTCTGGGTCATGTGGTACCTAACGTTTAACCTTTTGAGGAATTGCCAGACTGTGTTCTAAAGCAGCTTCACTATTGTAGATTCCTACCAGCAGTTCATGAGGGTTCCAGTTTCTCCACATCCTCGTCAACACTTGTTATTGTCTGTCTTTTTTATTAGAGCCGCCCTGGGGTGTGACTTGCTATCTTCTTGCAGTTTTGATTTGCATTTCCCTAGTAGCTAATGATGAGCATCTTTTCATGTGCTTATTGGACATTTGTATATCTCTGGAGAATGTCTATTCAGGTCCTTTGCCCACTTTTAAATTAGGTTACTTGTCCTTTAATTATCGAGTGTAAGAGCTCTTTACATATTCTAGATACAAATCACTAATCAGATATATGATTTGCAGAATTGTTTTATTCTCAGTTGTCCTTTCACTCTCTTAAAGGTGTCCTTTGAAGAAAAGTTTTTAATTTTGATGAAGTTTATTTATTTTTTCTTTTGTAGCTATGCTTCTTGTCATATCTAAAAAGGCATTGCCTAATCTTTTCCTCTAAGAGTTTTATAGTTTTAATTCTTGTATTTAGTCTAACCCATTTGGGGAGTTTTTATATATAATATGAGTTAAGGGTCTAAGTTCATATTTATTTGTATCACGGAAAAATCTCAAAAAGTGTGCTAAGTGGTAAAAGCAAATTGCATAATGACATGTGCAGCATGATACCATTTATACAAAATTTAAAAGCTTGAACTGGCATATATTATTCATCGTTACATATACTGTATACACATAGGAAAGACTCTGCACACCAGAATCTTGGATAACGGTGGCCTCTCAGGAATAAGATGAGGGGACGGGCCTGGGAAGAATTGGTGATGAAAGGGGTCTTCAGATGTCGCGGCAGTATTTTTTTTTTATTTTTATTTTTTCATGCTACTAGCATTTATTTTCTCTTACAATGAAACTTGAAAAACAAAATATGAGTTAAACTGAACCCATTTAACATAAAAGTCTTTGGTTTATAAAAGTCACCAATTTATTTTTACTGTAACAAAGCACTTTTTTTTTTTTTTTAATTTATTTTTATTGTTCAGATTATTACAGTTGTTCCTCTTTTTTCCCCCATAGCTCCCCTCCTCCCAATTCCCACCCCAACCTCTGACCTTGCCCCCCCCATTGTCCTCATCCATAGG
>PVJC01024033.1:0-25885 GCA_004026665.1 Murina feae
AGGCGGCCGGGGAGTCACGGGTTGCTCCCCCACAAGCCTGCCCAGGGTCCTCCCACGGCTCAGAAAGGCCAGGAAGGGGCTATGGTGCTGACCCCAAAGCTCCCCACGGAAAAGCCCAGCACCTGCTCCTCATCCACTCCTGGCCGCCCACTCAGGGCCACAACCCTGCACCCCACATCGCCCCGCCTCCCGCAGCAGCACCCATGCTGCCCGGGTCCCGGAGTCAGAGTCGGGAAGTCACTCCCTGGCTTTACCCAGTCCTGTGGGCTGGGCACCTCCTTCCCCAGCTGGGCTGCTGCGTTCCGGGGGCCTCCGGGAAAAGGGGCGTCTCAGCTGAGACCAGGGACACCTGCCCGTGGGTGGGAGCTCTCCGGGCAGGAGGCGGCAGGTGCACAGATCTGGGGGTACGAGAGGCCAGAGCTGGGGACGCTGCCTCGTGGGCCCCAGTGTGGTGGGAGCATGGGGATGCGGGCGGGATGGGAGGTAGAGGAGCTGCACCCTGGCCTGGGGGCAGGAGCCTGAGGCAGCCTGGCCGAGTGGTGGCCTGGGGGAGCAGGGGCAGCTGATGACCCGGTGACCTTCTGGGTGGGGTCTAGCAAGGAAGCTGCACTCTCCTTTTTGAGAAGAAGGGGGAAGGGGTCAGCTCAGTGACCTGTGCAAAGAATTCAAGGTGCTGCACCAGGGGCTTCCGTTTCTTACCCCCACTTGGGAGCTGTGGACCGTCCCCAGCTAACCACAGGACGACTCACACATGGGGACACACACATACACACACACAGCCCACATGCCCACCCTACATGCACATGTACTGGTACACAGCAACCCTCGCACATGCTTGCGTATACAGCTGCACACCTGTGCGCACAGGTAAACAAGTTACATGCATATGTGCACACAAATGCGCTGACCTGCGTTCATGTGTACACACGTACACATAGTCACATACATACAAACACACACACATATACACGCACAAGCCTAGACAACCCCGAGAACAAGCTTTGGTCAGAGGGTCTCCCCTCATGACAAGGTCTCAGAAACACGGCTCACAGCTGAGGGGAGCACCCTCCTGCTCCCTCCTCACCGACACTGGGGAAGTCACACGGGGCGAGCGGGCCTGGCCCAGGACCCTGGGACTATGCAGAAGGTGACCAGCAGACACGGCCAGAGGGATCTCTGTGCCCCCCCCCTGCCTCCTCGAGGAGGGGTTAGCTCTCTGGGGAGACAGCATGGTTGTGGGAGGAGAAAGGCCTGGTTTGGGGACTGGCTGTGTCACCTTGGTGGCATTCTCAGATGCCCTAAACCCCCTGCCCGGCCCCGGCCCCCAGGCTGCCGTGAGGAGTAACAGGGAGGCTGCGCTTCTGCCTTGGCTGATAGGTGCCAGTGGGCCCAACTGTCGTCCAGTCTCCCCACGCCCCTGAGAGCCCCCACCACTGCCCCCACCCCTCCCTTCCTTCCCACAAAGGCTCTGCTCCCCGCCCCCCATTTCCCAGCAGAAGGGCTGGAGCCAGACTGAGATAAGGGGCTTGTTTTCTAAGGGCCTGGAATTCTGTGGAGGGTTCAGGTCAGGGCAGAGGGGCGCAGAGAGCCCTTCGTTTAGACGGGGTCCTCGGGGTCACTGGTCCTACCGGCCTGGGATTTCCGCCCTTTCAGAATGACCCTGCCAAGAATGGGCAAGAGGTTGAGAGCCAGGTTGAGGCTGCCGGACCTCCTACCCCAAGCCTTCGCCCATGCTGTTCCCTCGGCCTGTGGCTGTTCCCTGTGCCTTGCTGTGGTTAATGCCCTGCTCTGCCAGCCACATTCCGCCCAGGGAGCCTGCCCGGAGGCCCGGGCACTGCCGCTCAGCTTCCCCAGGGACACCCTCCCTCCCGATCCCACCCCAGGGCTGTGCTCCGAGGGCAGGTGCTGGCTCTCCTGTCCCCAGGCTGACCTGGAGCTGTGACGAAGGTCAGGGCCCAATGAAGGATGAGGGTCTGCTTTGCTGAGGGTGCCCTGCCCGGGGTTGCACCCCCTGGGGCTGACTTCCTCCCGTGGGGACATCTATGGCTCAGCTCCAGGAAAAGGAGCCGCCACGTGGGCCTGGGCTTTCCGAGAGAGGTCCGTCCTCGCTGCGTGGGTGGGTGCCCTTCACCGACACCTCTGACTCTGCCCCCCATTACGCCCGTGAGGCCAGCCGCTCAGCCTGGCTGCACCATCGCTGTGTCCCTCTGCCTGGCACCTGGACAGAGGCAGACGCTCAACAAATCTGTACTGAAAACAACGGGCGCGAAGCTGCTTTTCAGACAACGGAACACGGTGGCTCAGAGCCGGACTCTGAAGACGCCCATCTGGCCGCTTCCTCGGCAAGTGGCCTCAGGCTCGGTCACTCTCCCGCTGTCCCAGGTCCCCACCTGTCAGACCAGGATGGTGACAGCACTTGTCTCCCAGGGCTGGGGGACCTCGCTGCGCTCAGGGAAGCGGCAGGAGCCGCAGGGCGTCCGCACTGGGAAAGTCAGACTGGCCTCGGCCTCCCCGCATCCCAGCATCCCCCGCCCCCACCCCGCCGCGACCACGTCCGAACTACAATTCCCAGCACGCCGCGCGGCCCTCCACTCAGGCTCGCACGATGCCTACAGCGTCGAGGGAGTCCGAACTACAACTCCCGGCATGCCGTGGTGCCCTCCTTTGGCCCAGGTCAGCGGCATGGAAATCTGTGAAGTCCTACGGCGCTGACCCCGAAGTTCCCGTTCGGTCGCCCTGGCCGGCGGAAGGTCGGGAGGGGTCGGGCGCTGCCCCCGCCAGGCTTCGCGGACTGACACGGGCCGCGGCCCATTGACGAGGGGCCTGCGGGTTTCGGGGATCCGGGATCCGGGCGGGGGTCCCGGCGCACGTGGTGCACCTGTGGAGCCACACGGTGACCACACCCAGACGGGAGGCACAATGAGGTCCAGGCGCTCGTATGGGACGACGACTATGGCAAGGCCCCACGGCCCCTGGGGAGCCCAGCTCTAGGCCAGGACCGATGGGGTCGTCCCGGCGACCCCGATGCGCTGTCCGTGGTGCTGGCGGGAGAGACGGCCTGGGGCGCACAGGGTGGCGACCCAGCTGCAGGCCAGGTGAGGCCTGGGTGAGGCTTTGCGCTCACCTGCAGGTGTGGTAGAAATTCGACTTTTCGGGCCCACACCGGACCTGCTGAACCAGAATCTGCACGTTAGCAGCTTCCCCAGGTGATCTGTGTGCACATCAAGGTGTCCTCACCCCCCAATGAGGTGGGTGTCACCCCATTTGGCTGAGGGCGGCTCTGAGATGCTAAGTGAGGGCTCAAGATCCCATCCCTAGTAAGTGCAATGTAGGATTTGAACCCAGGTCTTCTCACTCTAAAACCTGTAGCTCTTGTCCTGTACCCACCGCCTTTCCCTTAGAAAACTAACATAGCAAAGAGGGTTCTGCACGCTGCACCCGGAGGAAAGGGTTCTAGTCACCTCAGTTGCTGCCACAGGGAAGCGCTGCTGTTGCCAGGTGTGTATAACCCTCAGCTGTGCCAGCAACAAGCTGTAGAGTTGCCACTTGAGCCCCGAGGACCTGCCTGTGGGGTCAGGTGATGACTGGGGCTGATCATGCACCCAGCCTACACCCACCGCTGCCTGGAACTTCAAAGATGCTGAGCCCACTGCTCAGCAGGCAGCCTGATGCGTAAACAGTCGCTGCCAGCCATCAGTGGGGGAGGTGCTGGGCTTGCTGGCGTCCACAGAGCGCCTTGGGGACTGGGGGGGCTGGGACAGCGGGAAGGAAATGCTGGCTCACCGGGCGGGAAACTGCAGAAGCAGAAGCATAGCGGTGAGAAAGGAGTTCAGGATACGGTGGGGAATGTGGCTGGATGGCGGGGGGCGGGGAGGGGCAGGGGGCACCCTATTCCAGAGGGCAAAGCAGAGGCCAGGTCCCAACCAGCTCTGAATGCTATGCTAACAGCTTCAGACTTGATGCCACAGGAGAGAGGAGCCAGTGAGCTTAGAGCAGGAGCCCCCAGCCCCCCAGTCTCCCCTTCTGTGGCTCTAGCCCTTCTGTTCTGGGAGAGGAAGTCAGCAGAGAAACCACAGGGCCCCACCTGCAGGGGCTGATGGGAAAGGAAGTGAGACAGGTGTGAGGTCTGGGTGGGTCAGGGGGGTTCAAACCACAGAGTTTCAATGTGGGGGGGCATGGCCCAGGAGGAGGTGGGAAGCAGAGGGTAGATGAGGACCCGGACCCGGATACCTGGTCACTAAGACCACAGACTGTGTAGCTGGCAGAATGGGGCCCCAGTTCAGCTCAGCCACTCAGCACAGCCCAGGCAAGGTGTCCTGCTCTGGGCACTGGGGGCTTAGGGTTGTACCCACCCCAAGGGGAGCCCTTAGCTGAGTGGCTCTGGGGGAGAGCCATTGTCGGTGGCGCCTCCTTGCCCCCCCAACCCCACTCCTTCTCTCCCAGCCGCAGACTGTCCCTTTTTAAACTCTCCTGTTTGCCAGTGCACCTGTGCCCTGTTTCCTGCTGGGGCCCAGCTTATGCCTGATTCCCAACTGCTGACCCCTCCAGGGCACAGGTGACGCCCTGCAGGTGGGCCTCAGGCACAGGGGTGCAAGCTATGCAGGGCCGGGCGGTGCGCGGGGTGTCCTGGGCTCCTGTAGTTTAGTGGGACCGCCTCCCGGCACAGGACTCTGCGCCACCTTGAGGGACGCTGTGTCCTAATTGGCAGAAGGCACTCGGGAGTCAGCTGTGGCTGGAGCTGAGCCCGGCCCAGCTGGGTGGGGCAGAGGGTCCCTTGGACTCTGTGCCAACACTGCCCCCACCTGTCCCTCTCAGTGATGTGTCCCTCGGACAGAAGTGTCACCTCCACATCTGTGAGCGGCCCCGGGACCAGCGCAGGGCGCTCAGCGCTCCCGTGGGAGCTAGCCTCCCGCAGCGAGGAGAGCCGTTCCCAGGCTGACCACACGAGGGCAGCCGCGGCTCAGGCCAGCCGCTCAGACACGCGGAGCTCGGTGCCCTGCTGCACCCTACTGGGCGCCCGGAGCACTGGGTGCACAGCAAGCGCTCTCTCAGAAAGGGGTGGGGGGAGGGAGTCCTTTCCGCCGCCTCCTTAGCTGGGATGTCTGTGCCCATGTCCACAGCACGGGAAAGGCTCCACTACCCCGAGCAGGGGAGGAGCATGCAGGACCGAGTAAGGACGGCCCCTGGACCTGCCTGTCCATGTCCCACACACACCCCTGCAGGTGGCGGGCACCCACTCCCACCCCCTCCCAGACCTGCCCCTGTGAGCTGCAGTGGGAGCTCATGTGCCTGGAGAACACCCACAGCAGCGGGGGGCGAGGGGAGGCAGAAGTTAGGCCCTGGATCTGACAGGGGGACACTCCCCCGGGCCCCCCCCATAACCCGCCTGTGCCACCTGAAATAAGGAGCTTGTGTCGGCAGAAGACGTCTCTGGATGGATACACACGCACACACGCACAGACACAGACACACACACACAGACACAGACACACACACACACGGCTGTGCCGGTGCCGCGACTGCTTGTGAGCCACAGGTGCTCATTATCTGAAAGCTTTTTGGTTGTTTTCTAGGCGAATCCTTCCTCACCTGAGGATATTTCCCATTGATTTTGAGAGAGTGGAAGGGAGGGGGAGAGACAGAGAAACATGACCAGGACCCGGAATCAAGCCTGCAACGAGGTACATGCCCCTGACTGGAACCGAACCCAGGACTCTAGTCTGAAGGCCAGCGCTCTAACCACTGAACCACCACTAGGGCCTGGCAACTTTAGAGAGAAAAGGCAATTCACACCCGCACAAGCTGATTCATCCAGGAGGACGGCAGGGCAGCTACTGGGAGTGCAATGCTAACTCGGCGACAGGACAGAGCCCCCCACAGCCCCGGATGGCCCAGCCCCCTGCCCCAGAGCTTCCTGTAACTCTAAAGCAACAGGGAGACGGGGAGGGGAGACCAGGGCAAGAGAGGCCGCCGTACCCCAGCACACACCCAGACTCAGGAAGGCCCTGAAACGGGGTGGCTTGGGCTTCTCCTACCGCAGCCCTGGGGGTCCTTCTCCTCGGTCACCCAGACTTCTCCACCTCCAGGGAAATGAGCGTGTCTCAGTCCTCTGCCCATGCGGCCTGGTGTGGGCTGGCTGCCCATCTCCGTTCGGCCCTCCGAGCGGCCTCTTCTGCGCCTGGGGCCCGGGAACCAACGCCCCACAGCCTCCACGCAGTACACCTGCGGCCCAGTCCAGCCCCAGCCCCGCCGCCTGGCGGCCCCGCCCCTGCGTGCTAAGCAGCCCCTTCGCCTTCCCCTCCACTTCCACACCTGCCGTGCGGGTTCCCACCAGGCCCCTGGCCATTGCACACGCCCCAGGGAGCCTCGATGGGTCATCAGTGCCGAGGGCCTTGGGAGCAGCAGCCACATGGGCACAGGACAGGCCTGAGAACCAGGGAGAAGCCCGTGGGCACCTCACCCAGTGCCAGCCCACACCACAGACCCTGAGGCCTCAGGCCCTCCCACCCCACCGAGGCCTGGGGGCCCCACCAGCAGCAAGTGCCTCTGGCTCTGCCATTTGCTCTGCGGGGAGCTGGGCCTTAGTCTCCCCTTCTGTGAAATGGGCGGTTAGTATTGTTAAGGCAACTGGCAGATGGGATAAACAGCCATACCTGCCTCTCTCCAACTCCTCCCTCCCCCAAACAGGCAGCTTCTCCACCTGCCTCAGGCCCTAGGACTGGGACAGTGGTGGCCACCAGGACCGATGGCAGAGGGGCCACTGAGCACTCCTCCCCACTCCCGCTCAGGCGCCTGCTTCCTCTTTGGGACTCACTCTCTTGTCTCTGCAGGAGGCACCAAGTCAGCACGGACGCCTACACACGTCTCCTTGCCCAGCAAGCGCTGCCTGATTCCTGTCCCCAGACCCTGCCGGCCCAGGACCCCTCCCAGCCAGCACCCCAGCCACGCCTGCACAACAGGGCGCCCAGCCCCAGGATGGAGAGGGAAACCGAGCCCACCCCTGCCTGCCTGCCTGCCTGCCTGCCTGCCGGCCGGGACCCAGAGGACCAGAGTGCAGGGCACCAGGCCAGCGGCTCAAGGTGAGGGCCCAGCGAGCAGGAGGACGCAGCTGAGCCCCAGACCAGGGCAAGGGGCCAGCTGAAGCGGATGCCCACGTCCGGCAAGTGCGAGTAGCTGAGGCAGCTGACAGCCCGCCAGGGTCAGGGCACCTGGGAGGGGCAGGTGACCACTCCTGCCTGCCTCCCCTTCACAGGGTGCACCCGGCGTCCTCGGGCTCAGCCTCAGTGCCCCTTGGAAGCCCTCCCAGACCCGCATCCCAGGCCTTCCTCCCCTCCACACCCTACCCTCTCGCAGCCCCTGCCCCTGCCCCTGCCCTGGGGCCCCACCCCTGTCCCTAACTCTGGGCCACAGATCCCCTGCCCCCATCACGGCCCCGGCGCCACCCAGGCGCAGCGCAGCCCAGAAGGGAGCAGGGGGCCGGCAGCAGGAGAGCCAGCCCCACTCCCAGGACCTGCGGCCCCACACTCGCCCCCCAGCAAGCGGCAACAGCCAGTGAAGAGGAGCAAAGGGACGCTCTGGGCCAGGGCGCTGAGGAGGCCACAGGCCCAGCCGCAAACAAGGAGGAGGCTCAGGGGCAGGACACACGGGCCATCTTGGCCAGGGCTGGAGGAGCTGGACCACCTGGTCCTCTGATGCCTGTCTCCATGGTAACCACTTGACCCTCCCAGTGGCTACCCTTGTCCTGGCGCAGGCTTCCTGCCGCCCAGGGTGAGGGGCTCCCCCAGCACCACCCCAACCTCCCGGCTGCCCCCAAAGTAGCCCATTGGGCTGGGCGCTGGGCCCCTGTGCTGAGGAGCCACCAGAGAGCAGGGCTGCGGCTGGTCAAGGGGGTTTTCACGTGCATATGGGCCCAGCTGGTGAGTCCCGGGGGCTGAAAGAGGGGTGACTGCACCCCAGGACTCAGAGGAGGCCCCACACCAAGGCGGAGACGTGCAGGTTCTTGATGGCGAAGAGGCTGGGGAGGGCGGTGTAGCTGTTCTGCCCTACGAAGAAGGAGGGACGCAGCCTGGTGGGCGGGCCTGCAGGGCCGGAGGGCTGACCACGCCGGGGCTGCCAGGTCCCCCTGCACTGGGAGCCGGGGCCGCGCTGGCCTCGGGACTGACAGGGTGCTCAGGACTCACGGGCGGGACCCGAAAAGGGCTTGTGATGTGGGCTCTCTGACTCCCCCCACGTATGCACACATACGGCCCACCCGCATATACACACGTGTGCACATAGGCATGCACACATGCACAAGTCTGTCTGGTGGACGAAGAGCTGGGTCCTTTCTCCCCAGGCGCACGGAGGAGGCCACCACCATCTCCCTCCCTCACAGCCATGAGGACAGGCTGGGCTGAAGGGGCAGGTGGGGGTGGGAGGCCCAGACGTGGGGAGGCTCGCACACTTCTCACACTCAGTCACCTGCACACACACACACGTGCTCATCGTCTTAGTCACATACACTGACAGGTTCGTGCGCGCACACACCCAGGCTGGCCCCGCGTGTGAGGGAGCTGAGGGCGGCCGTGGGCAGCCCTCCCGCCTGCTGCCGGGGCCGTAGCCACTGTGGTGTGGGACCCAGGTGGCCGTCCTGCTGCCCGCCCGTGACAGGCCATTGGGTAGGGCCTTGCCCCCAGGCCTGGCTGTGCCTGATGGGGGTGCTGGGGTGGGAGGCCCACCTGACCCCCGAGAGAAGCCACTCGTGGGCATTAGCTCCCTACATTTGGCCTCCCACCTCCACCAGCTCCCGCTTCACACTCAGCTCCTTCTAGAAGACAGCTGGCTCTGACCCCACCCCAGTCTCAGTCCAGGTCACGTGGGGGTGGGGAGTCTGAGTGACCTGGCACCTGCCTCTAACAGACACAGGCCCCAGGTGAGGCCCGGCTGCCCAGTGTCCCCCATTCCCACCCCAGCATGGCGCCCATCCCTTCGCCCCAGCCTCACTGGCCCACCCAGTTTGGGAAAGGGTGATGGGGACCAGAGACCCACGGCCCTGCCATCGCAGATGTGCCAGAGGCCCAAGTGCGGTTGTGGGCAGCTGCCACCTCCAGGAGGTACCAGTAATCGCTGGCGTGCACCCAGTGGGGCCATGGTGGGTTGTCAGCGATTAACTCCTGGGTCCCTGTACTCCCTGACACCCCCTTTCCACCTCACCCCCCACAGCACCCCTGCTGGCTCTGCATCGGCCAGAGCCTGGACACGGGGTGCGCTGGCCAGGGGGTCCACTGGGGGCTCGGGCTCTGGGCAATGGGGCATCAACAGTGAAAGGACGGGTTGCTCTCACGGCGGCGAGGTGTGATGCAGGCCCCTCAAGAGAAGGGGGCAGCGGGCCACAAGGCCAGGAGCTGCTGCCTGGGGTTCGGCCGTGGATGGAGCCGTGCAGGGCAGGGACAGCCCACTGCACTCTTCCGGCTGGAGAGGGTGGGGCGCTGAGGCCCTTTTCCTCGTCTGCTGGGGGAATGGAACCTTGCCATGTGCCCATCGGAGGGGGAGGACCTTCAACCGGCCTCAAAGCAAGAGGCTAGCTTTCCTCAAGACGCCAGTCCTCACCGTCACCCCGGCCACTCAGGGCTCCACTAGTCCCTCTGCAGCCTTGAAGGTCATGGCGACCAGGTGAGGAGACCCCCAATACACACAGCACAGCTAGAGGCCTGGCAGGTGAGGGGTCATAGGACTTACGAAGGGAAAGAGCAGGGGACACAGAAATGCATGCCAGAGCTTAGATGATGCAAAAGCACATGACCTGGCGTCCTTCATCCTCTGCTCACCCAGCAGCAGGGGCGAGGGCGTGCGTGGATCATCTCAGTCTGCGCAGGAAGCCCACGGGACCACACCTGCCCCCCCGCCCTGCACCCCCAGGACCCATAAAGCCACGACGACCAAAGAAAGAGTCGACGCGGCGCGCAGCAGCGCCAGGTCAGACAGAACACGCAGTTTAAGTTCACTGCACACGGTCAGCGCCCTCCTCTCCTAGGTCACTGCCACGCCCCCAGCAGCGGTGACACTGGCACCGAGCCTGGCGACCCAGCCTCACTCCACGGCTGCCAGCTGCTCAATGGCACAGCGGACTTTCTTCGCGATTTCTTCAAACTCCTTCTGCTTGTGGTTGGCTTCCTTTGCCTGGAAATAAAGAACAGACTCATGAGAGCGAAACAGCAGCTTCCATATCACACCCTGTGGCGAGGGTCAGCGAGACTGGGCCCCGAGCAGCACAGGCTCGGGCTACCCCAGGAGCCTGGCAGAGCCTGTGCTCCGCCTCCTGCCGCCCCAGGGCTGGCTTCCAGCCGTCCGCCTGCTCAGCACTCTCCCTGAGAGCAAGTGACAGCCACGTTAGCACCCAGGGACCGCCTGCCCCACCTAAATGTTTTTAAAATATATTTTTCTTTATTTCAGAGAGGAAGGGAGAGGGAGAGAGAGATAGAACCATCAATGATGAGAATCAGTGACTGGCTGCCTCCTGCACGCCCCCTACTGGGGACCGAGCCCGCAACCCAGGTGTGTGCCTCTGACCAGAACTGCACCGGGACCTTGATTTGTCACATTAAAAAACAACCCCCCCCAAAAAAAACCCCACAAAAAACAGCCCTAACCGGTTTGGCTCAGTGGATAGAGCGTCGGCCTGGGGACTGAAGAGTCTCAGGCTCGATTCCGGTCAAGGGCATGGACCTTGGTTGCAGGCACATTCCCAGTGGGGGGAGTGCAGGAGGCAGCTGATGGATGTTTCTCTCCCATCGATGTTTCTAACTCTCTGTCCCTCTCCCTTCCTCTCTGTGAAAAATCAATAAAATATATTTAAAAGAAAAACAAAAAAACAACTCTACTGGGTTAAATGTTTTCTAATAAGAAAGACGATAAAGGCTAACATTTTACAATTACTTTCAATGTGTACTTTTAGAAAAAAAAATGAAATTTAGAGAGGAAGGGTGAGAGAGGGAGAGAGAGAAACACATCGATTGGCTGCCTCCCGGACGCTCCCTGACCTGGGATCAAAGCGGAACCCGAGCATGTGCCCTGGCCAGGGAGTGAACTGCTCGTCTTCTGCTGCAGAGGACGATGCCCCACCTCACTGAGCACACCAACCAGGGCTCCTTGTTTGTGTCTTAAGTTTTGTTCCAATCGGCTTACTTACTCTAAAATTAAAATTTATTTTTGCGCTGGCCTGTGTGGCTCAGTTGGTTGGAGTGCCATCTGTCCTTGCACCAAAAGGTCGCGGGTTCGATTCCCAGTGGGGACATACCGTGGTTTCAGGTTCAAACCCCAATCTGGGTGCGTCCAGGAGGCAACCCATCGCGTTTCTCTCGCTGAAATCAGTGAAAACATATCCTTGGGTAAAGATTAGAAAATAGTAATAATAAACTTATTTTTAAAAGAAAATTTGATTTAAAAAATACTACATTGACACGAACAAGAGAAAACAGCCAATGGAGAGCCTGGTGAGACCCTGTGCACACGGGCTGCCCCGTCAGCACCACTCACGGAGGCCAGCACCGTCTCTCACACGCTTCCTGCAACAAGGAACTCTCGGGGATAAACAGAGGCACGGCCCAGCAGCTCCCCGCCCCGGGATCAGGAACCTGGGTCCCACGGAGAAGCCGTTGCTCCTCACCGGGCTTGTTCCACTGGCTCTACCCACTGCACTTCCCCAGAGGGCGGGGCAGCTGCACACGCAGGGCCGTCAGGGCCGGCACCTCATTTACCCGGCTCTCGGAACGCACGGCACCGCCAGCCCCCGCCTGCGCCAGCATCGGGGCAGCACAGCACAGCGTGTCCTCTGGGTCTCAGTAAAGCGTCTAGCAAACAACCGTCCTGCACTGTGCGGTGCTCCCATAACGACTTCACACCTGGGTGACGCCTGGGTGACGCCTGCGAGAGAGCTGAGCCTCCGGGAGCCCCGCCCTCACCACCACCCGCAGGGGCTGCTTTACATCACCCACAGCTATTTGCAACAAGCACAGCTGCCGGCCCCTGGAGCAGCCCTGTGCAACCCAAGTTTTTGCAAAGACGAAACGTTCTGCCATCTGCACCGTGAGCTCCGCAGCCCCTCGAGGAGGCGCTGCAGGGGGCTGAGCCGCACTCGGAGCCCCTGAGGCCAGGGCCCAGCTTAAGCTTTCCCTCCCTCGCTAAAACACGCACATTGTAAACGGCCTGGAAGGCAACACACCGGGTAGCAGAGGCCGCCCCTGCAGAAGCTCAGACCATTGCTTACTCAACAGAGGTGAAACCTGTGCATCACTGGGTGCTCTGTATAATGAATGACGCGGGAGGACACCGCCCCCCAAGCCCAATAAATGCCGGCCGCCCCGCCGGCGCGGACAGCGCCCCCTGGCGGCTCCCTGCTGGGCAGTGCGGCCACCTCCACAGCAGGCGCCGGTACTGCCTTCCCAGGGTCTGTAATGGGCACAGCCTCAGCGGCCACCGCAGTCTTCCTCCCGTGTGCTCGGGCACAGCTTTCTCCGACTGTCCCCAACAATCCAGGCTGGCCTGTCCCCCAGAGCCGCGGGCCACCCCGCTGACGCCTTTACGTTTGTAAACGGTGGAGAAAACAAAACCAGCCGAGACCACCATCTCCCGGAAGTGGCTGCCGAGAGGGTGTGGGGGCTGGAGGCCCAGCACCGCTGACGCCCCCAGGCAGATGCCCCAGGCAGACGCCCCAGGCAGACCCCAGGCAGATGCCCCAGGCAGATGCCCCAGGCTGACCCCCAGGCAGATGCCCCAGGCAGATGCCCCAGGCTGACCCCCAGGCCGGCGCCCCAGGCCAACGCGGGGCGCTCACACCTACCACTTTGTTCCTGGCTCGCTCCTTGTCCAGCTTCAAAAATTCGCCGAGGGTGAGCTCTTCGAAGGGCTTCTTGACGGACAGGAAGGCGCAGCCGGACGAGTGCTTCCTGTGCTCCTCTCTGGGGCAAGCGACACGGGGGCTGGTCAGCAGAAGAGGCGGTGGAGGCCGCGGCCGCAGCGGGTCAACACAGCCTCCCACCCCCCTCCAGACGCCCTGCTCGCTGGAGAGAGAGGGACCCAGGGCTAGGTCCCCGCGGCGCCTTCCCCTTCCCCGTGTGCACGCCCTGAAGGATGTAACCTGGGCCCTCGGCTGCCCGAGCCCAGAGCTGCTGCAGGGCAGGGCCCTCCAAGCCCTCAACACGCTTCTTGCTTGTTAATCCTCAGCCGACCCTTCCCCCCTAGTCACTCAGCCAAGGGGATGCCCTGGTCTGCTGGTCTGGAGGGAGGCCCGTGGGCCAGGCTTCTCCGTCACCGCCTGCGTGGGGGACCTCCGCGTGGGGAGCTCCGCGTGGGGAGCTCCGCGTGGGGGAGCGGGCCTGCCGAGGGCCCAGCACCCGGCCACCACCCTGCGAGGGAACACCCAGCCCCAGGAGGTCCAGAGGGACGGCCCTCGGCAACCTGGACCTGCAAACATCACAGACCCACTCCCCACACCAGCACTTCCCGGGGGAAGGGGGCGGGGATGGGGGGACAGGGGACTCTGCGGGGAAGGCGAGCGCCGGGTCCCTCACAGGACAAACCCCAGCAGCGCCCGGAGCCGCTGGGAAAGGCTGGCGTGTGAATTTAGCACAATTAGGCTTCAGGTTTAAAACGGAAACAAGCCCTGGCTGGTTTGGCTCGGTGGCTAGAGCGTCGACCTGTGGTCGGAAGGGCTGTGGGTTCGAGTCCAGTCAAGGGCACATGCCTGGTTGCGGGCTTGATTCCCTCTCATCATTGATGCTCCTCTCTCCCTCCCTCTCTAAAATCAATAAAAACATATTAACAAACAAGCAAAACAAAACTCTGAGACAAGAAAGGCCCCTGGGCAGCCCTGGTCACCACAGGAGCTGCTCCCGGGTTCTGTCCAACCTCAAAGGGATGGACGGGACGGACAGGACGGAGCCTCTTCAACACGCACCGAGGGGCACTGGCCCCATCAGGCTGATGGGGCGGCGGCGGCAGGAGGGGCCGCGCGCAGAGGCTGGTCCGCTCGCAGCAGCTGCTGGGGCGCAAAATGGGGCGGGACCCGCGGCGCCGCCCTCCGTGTCCGTCCTGCAAAGGCGGTTCCCCCAGCTCCGGGCGGGGCGAGGGGCGCGGGGCGCGGGGCGAGGGGCGAGGGGCGAGGGGCGAGGGGCGGGCAGGCCGGCACTCACAGCGGGTCGTCGTCCGGCTCCCAACCTTCCAGCTCCTTGAAGCAGAAGAAGCACTGCGCCAGGTCGGGCTCGTTCTCGGTGGGGCAGTGGATGAAGCCGGCCGCGGCCATCTGCAAGGGAGGGCAGGCTCGGACCCGCGGCGCGTCCCCCCGGAGCCCAGAGAGGGGCCGAGCCCGCGGGAGGGGCCGGCAGCCTGGGCCCCCGGGCCCCCCGTCTCACCCGTTCCGGGGTGCAGGCACAGTCCTCCAGGAAGGGCCAGTTCGTGAACGTGGAGGCGCGGTGGTCCTTGAGGTAGAGCTGCCAGGCCGCGGGCAACGACGGGGCAGCCATCCCTCCGCCACCCCGAGCGGTGCCGCGATTCAAATCGAGCGGTTGGCGGCCGCCGCGAGGCCTGTCGGGAACGCCCAGCTCCGGCGCGGCCCTCGCGGCCTTCTGGGAGTGCGCGGGGCATGCTGGGAGTTGTAGTCCGTCCCCCCCACGTGCACCTGGCGACCTTTGACCCGGCGTTTGCCGCTGCGCACGCCTAGCAGAGCGGTGCGGGGAGGAGCTAAAGGTGGGCTGCAGTCTTCGTAATGGATGCAAGAAGGCGCCAGTGGAGGACATCTATATTAAGTCCTTACAGACTGCAAACTCTGGTTGTTCTTGGGGCGCCCCACTCCTGGAGCCCCCTAGTGCCAGCTCCCCCTGCTCCCTCCTCCTCCCCGCCAGCCGGCCGGGTTGGACTGTGTGCCGAGGCCGCGCATCCTCCAGGGAAAAGATGCCCCAGATGAAATCGCCAGCTCCGCCTCCGCCCTGGCTCAGTGAGCTATGAACTGGGCTCTTATCAGATCTTTTCGCTGCGGCTTCTTGGAAGTCTCTAAATGCACCCTTGGAACTGGGTTCCTGCCTTTCCATCAGAATTCCCCCGGAACCAGACATCCCTCCAGGTCCATAGACTGAACGGTGACTATGCTGCAGCACAGATCTTATTCAGCCAGGCCCCTATGGACGGGCCTCGGTTGCTAATTCTGTACCATTATAAATAACCAGAGGCTCGGTGCGGGGAATTGTGCACGGGGAGGGTCCCTAGGCCTGGCTGGCGATCAGGGTTGACAGGACCTTCCTTCCCCAGCTGCCCGCCAGGGCCTTCCTTCATTCTGCGCTGCCCCCTGGTGGTCAGCACTGGTCATAGTGAGCAGTCCAACTCCCAAGGGGACAATTTGCATATTAACCTTTTATTATATAAGATATTGCAGTAAACACCTTGTATGAATATCCTTGTGTTCTCGTACTTTTGCTTCCAGGGGCTAGATTTCTAAATCTGGATTTTTAGGTCAAATGTGCTTTAAAATTTTCAATGCACTGTAACCCATTGAGCACCACTGGCCAGAGCTAATCAATCATTCTTGAACTGCAAGCTATTCAGAGTGGGGCAGAGAGGTGGTGGGGTGCAGTGGGGGACAGCTGGCTCCCAGGGGACTGCACACTCCCCTGGGGGGGTGCAGCAGAAGCCTGTCCACCTGTGGGTTCCACTGTCCTGTCATGGTCGAGGGGTTATCCCGAGGCTAACATTCCAGGGTTTTTAGGGCACACCCGAATGTCAGGTGGAGCCCAGCACGGAGTGTACAAAGAGTGAGGCAAAAGGCAGAGGCTGCAAAAGGGGCAGCAAACTTTTCCGAAAAGAGCCAGATGGTGTTCGTCCAGCTTTGGGGGCCATCCAGTCTCTGGCACCACCCAGCTCTGCCCTTGTAGCTCAAACACCACCACAGACAATCCGTAGATGAACGAACGTAGCTGGGTTCCAATAAAACTTTATTTATGGGTACGAACATTTGCATTTTATATCACTTTTACATGTCAGGAAAGCCTGTTCTTCTCTGATTTGTTCTGAAAGGTGTGTGGGCAGCGAGCTGGCAGATGGGCATGCAAGGTCATTTCTGCCTCCTTTCTCAGCAGGCAGTGAGCTCAGACTTGGCATCATGCAGCATTGTCCTGGGCTGGCCTGTCGCGGGCGCGGCCATGGAGATGGGGATCCTGCTCAGAGCAGGGGAGAGACTGGGCTCTTGCCAGGGAGGGTGGGCATATGGAGGCTACAGGGGCCCCGGGAAGCAGAGGCTGGTTAGGGGGAAGCAGTCAGGCCCTTTGCAGAGGACTCGCAGGTCGGGTGCACGCCAGCTGGGGGTTGGGGCCCATCAGGACTCTTGGAAGATTGTTTTCAAAATAATCTGCAGCAGGAGGAAAAGACAGGGCCCTAGCATGGGAGAGGGCTGCTGAGTGAGCACAGAGACGCGACCTAGGCGCCTGAGGCTCCGCCTCAAGCCGACTTCCCCCGGGTGTGACCCACGGGCTAATAAAGGCTTCTGCTCTTAAACCATTGAAAAGAAATCCAAAACCATTATTTCGGGATATGTAAGAATTATAAAATTTAACAGGGGGGTCACTTTGTAAAGTATACTCTTGTCTAACCACTATGCTGTACACCTGAAAGTAATACAAAGTAATATTGAATGCAACTCTAACTGGAAAATAAAATTAAGCCCAGCTGGTGTGGCTCAGTGGTTGAGCGTTGACCTATGAACTAGGAGGTCACGGTTAGATTCTGGTCAGGACACCTGTCTGAGTTGTAGCCTCAATGCCCAGCAGGGGGCGTGCAGGAGGCAGCCCATCCCTGACTCTCTCATCACTGATGTTTCTCTCCTCCTCTCTCTTCCTCTCAGAAATCAATTAAAAATTTCAAAAGAAAGAAAGAAAGTTAAGTGAAGGAGGCAAGTGTGGCACTTGATTCCTATCGCCAGGTCTCCCAGCCCCCTGGGCGGCAACCAGCCAGCAGCTGCTCTGCGCTGCCCCCTCCACTCACAGGGACCAGCCCCCCACCCCCCAACCCCCGTGAAGGGGCGAGCCCCACCTGGGTGAGCGCGTAGTCCTGCTGGGTCAGCTTCCAGACCATCTCAAAGTGATCCACGTCCTGGAGGTCTTCGAAGGAGGCTGGCCACCCCGCTCGGCACAAGGTCTGGTGGGAGGAGGGGGCAGGGGAGCGTGTGGAGGGGAGAGGAGGGGGCTCTCACCCTGTGCCTGGCACAGAGCAGGTGCTCACCACGCATCTGTCCAATCGGCAGTGGATGGTCTGGGGCCATTGGGGTGAAGTACAGGGCAGGAGAGGAGATTGCGTGACCCTCGACCTCCAGCCCACGGCAGGCTGCGGGGTACCTGGTAAAACTCCCTGGACTGCCTGCGGAACTCGGGGCTGTCGTGTTGGCCCACGATCACCAGCATGGGGCAGGCTGGACCCCTGGGCTTCGCAGAGGCTGCCTCCAGGTGCCACTGTGGGCTGTTCCTCCGAGCATCCTCCCTGTGCGAGGGGCGGGTCAGGAGGAGAGGAACCTCACACTCACCTTGCAGCCTCCCTGCCTCACCCTGCACCCCTCCTGGGCTCCAGCCAGTGGGGAGGGGGACTCACGGGGTCAGGTGCAGAGGGGTGTTCACAGAGGTGTGCACAATGGGCTCCAGGTCGTAGACCCCACTCAGCAGGAAGAAGGCTGGGAGGGAGAAACCGCCAGGGGGCCCGTGGCAGCGGGGCCACCCACCCAGACCAGGTCTTGCACCGGCGCTGAGTAGGCAAGGCTGGGCCAGCCCAGGATGGGGGGCGGGGAGCGGGAAGGGGAGGAGATGGGGGAGGGAGGGACCAGAATAGGGAACCAAGAAGCAGCTAGCAGGTCCGGTTCAGACTCAGAGCCCCCTGGTCAGCAGCCAGTACAGACCCCCCGCTCAGGCCCTGTGGGGGAGGGGAGAGGAGGCTGCCCGCCCGGCCCCACAGAAACCTTTGAGGTTGGGCGTGACTCCCCGCTCCGTCCAGTTCACCAAGAGCATCATGGCGGCCAGGTGGGCCCCGGCCGAGTGTCCACACAGGTAAATCCCCCTGGGAGGGCCAGAGCACAGGCCGAGTCCCTGCTTGTCCTCCGCTCCACAGGCCAGAGGGCAGCTGGGCTGCACGAAGGGGCTGAATGGCTGAACCCAGTGCCCCCCCCCAGCCCCCCAGCAGCATCAACCAGAGGACACCTGCGGCGACACCCACTCATTGCACGGAAACCGCGTCTGCAGGAAGGCGATGCTCCGGGCCGCCTGCTCCACCATCTGGTCCAGGGTCCCTGTGGGAGACGCTCAGGGCAGGTGCTGTGAGGGGCTCGCTCCCCACAAAGCCCGTCAGCTCCCACGCCTGCAGGGCCCCCCGCCTTACCTTTGGGGGCCACGGTGTAACCCACCACCACCACCGCCACACCCCGCATGGTCAGGGGGCCCGCCATGTAGGCCGACTCGTCTTTGCTGCAGAGAGACCAAGAGTGACTCTGGGGCAGCTCGGCCACCACTGCCCCGTCCCCTCTGAGTCGTGTGGCAGGGAGGAGGCAGACACAGCAGTAGTGAAGTGAAACAGTAAAAAAAAATTTTAAAGAAAGGTAACAATTCCTGACTTTAACTTGTGGTAAATAAATAATAAAAAACATAAAGCACATATGCACATGTCGAAATGACAGAACTACTTTTTTAATAAATAAACTAGAGGCCCGGTGCATGAAAATTCATGCATTGCCGGGGGGGGGGGGGGGGGGGGGGGGGGGTCCCTCAGCCCAGCCTGCCCACAGTCCAGGAGCCCTCAGGGGTGGGAGGCGACACAGCGATCAGGGGAAGGCAACACCCCATCACACCTCTGCTGCTGCCACTGCCGGCAGTGCAAGCCTTGGCCAGACGTGGTTACCTGAGCCTCAGGCAGCCCTAGGCGGCTGGGGGGCCCTGGGGGAACTGGGCGCCGCCATCTTTGAGGGTGGGGCCGTCAATTAGCATACTCCCTCCTTATTGGCTGTGGGCAACATCATCTTTGCGATGGTATGAGGGTCAATTATCATATTCCCTTTTTATTAGATAGGATGGCAGATAGTGATGTAACCATAAAACGATGTACATTAAGTCCAATGTAACCCAAGGACTGTGTATGTATGTGTGTGTCTAATATAATAAAAGAGTAATATGCAAATTGACCATCACTCCAAGACACCTAAGCCACGCCCACCAGCCAAGCCACGCCTCCTAGCCAATCAGAGTGGCTGTATGCAAATTAACCCAGCCAAGATGGAGGCCGGCAGCCATGGAGCTAGGGTAAACAGGAGGCTTCCATTGCAACTGCCTGACTAGGCCGGGGGGGGCCTCTGCTCAAGCAACAATGTTTCAATTATAGAAGCCATTGAGCTGAAGCAAACAGGAGGCTTTCTTTGCCCGCTTAGGCCTCTGCTCAAGGTAACAAAGTTTCAATTATAGAAGATAAATAAACCCCAGAAACCTGATTCCAGCCAGCCTCGCTGGGACGCTGGGTCAGTGGGAGCTGTGAAAATGGCCCTCAGCCCCTCACCCAGGCTGGCCACACCCCCATGGGGTGAGGATCCCCACTGGGGGAGCTTGGCCAGCCTGCAAACAGCCATCAGCCCCTCACCAGACTGGCCAGGCATGCCAGCAGGTGGACATCCCTGAGAGGTCCCAGACTGCGAGAGGGCACAGGCCAGGCTGAGGGACCTCCCCAAGTGCACAAATTTTTGTGCACCGGGCCCCTAGTATACACACACACACACACACACACACACACACACACACGAGGCCCGATGCATGAAAGTCATGCAAGAGCAGGCCTTCCTTCCCCCGGCTGCCGGCACCAGCTTCCCTATGGCACCCGGGACCCGGGCTTCCCTTGCAGCCCCGACTCCGTCCGGAAGGTCGTCCGGAAGGACATCTGGTTTAATTAGCATATCACTCTTTCATTATTGTAGAGTTTTTTAAAGGTGCCTCTCCCTTCGCCTCTGCTCCTCCCACTCTGCAGACCCACCTTCCGCTCTGCCAGTACCCTCCATGAAGGAACACGAGGAGCGGCAGGGCTGCAAGACAAAGCACAGCGGCTGAGGCCCGGCTCCCACGGGCTCCGCGAGACGCCCAGCCCCTGCTCACCTTCGGACGCCGCCTCGGGGAAGTAGACATCCAGTGCCTCCCCTTCACCGGCTCCGTAGGGGACATCCAGCAGGCGCTTCCCCGAGGCCCGGGCCCTCCTGGTGGCTGTCCCGGGAAATGAACGAGGCTGTCAGCGCAGCTCGGGCAGCAGCTGCCCCTATCTTATTTTAGGTGGAAACCTTTCTGCTAGAAGCCTCTTTGCTGCTTGGCCAGTGGGGCTCAGTGGTTGAGCGTCAACCGATGAACCAGGAAGTCATGGTTCAATTCCCGGTCAGGGCACATCCCCAGTAGGAGGCGTGCAGGAGGCAGCCCATCAATGATTCTCTCATCATTGATTTTTCTATCTCTAGTTCCTTTTCCTTGCCTCTCTAAAATCAATTTAAAAAATAACATTTTTAAGAGTTTTTTTAAATGAGAATTGTTCCTTATTTTTATTTCTTTATTTTTTATCCTCACCCGAGAATATGTTCCCATTGCCTTTTTTTTTTAGAGTGGAAGAGGGAGGGAAAGAGAGAGAGAAACATCCACATGAGAGAAACACATTGATTGGTTGCCTCCTGCACGAGCGCTGACCAGGGCCTGGGCCAGGGAGGAGCCTGCAACTGAGAGGCATGTGCCCTTGACCGGAACTGAACCTGGGACCCTTCGGTGTGCAGGCCGACGCTCTATCCACTGAGCCAAACTGGCCAGGGCAAAAAATATATTTTAGTAACATAAAATAAAGCTTCAAGCAACCACTGCTCAGAAAGCCTGCAAAGATCTAACCGCCAGAACCAAGCCAGCTCCCGGAAGTCCACGCGCCACATGGCGCACAGGACAATGGATCTATTGGTAATTAAATGCGTTTTAATTGATTAGAACCACAAGGCTTTGTTAAGTGAAGCAAGTAGACTTCACTGAGTCTAGGCTGAGTCTGGAGAATCTTATCACACTCTGCACACTGTTTGCATGCGTAGAGGGATTTAATCTGTGGACGTTCTGTGCTGACTGAGCATCCTTTTCTGAGATCAGTGGATGCCATCTTTTTTCCCTACGAGGAAATAACAGTTATACCATTAAAAAGCACACAAAAGCCCTAGCCGGTTTGGCTCAGTGGATAGAGCGTTGGCCTGTAGACTGAGAGGTCCCAGGTTCAATTCCAGCCAAGGGCACATACTTGGGTTGTGGGCTCGATCCTCAGTGGGGGGCGTGCAGGAGGCAGCCGATCAATGATTCTCTCTCATCATTGATGTTTCTATCTCTCCCTCTCCCTTCCTCTGAGACATCAATAAAGAAATTTTTTTTAAAAGAAAGTAACCAGTTTTATAAAAATACTAGAGGCCCAGTGCACAAACTTGTGCACAGGTGGGGTCCCTTGGCCTGGCAGGTGACCAGGGCTTCTTGCCCAGGCCCCATTTGGGCCAATTGGGGCCAGCCACCCTGGGGGGTGGGGGGTAGGGCTCCCGGGAGATTGGCCGGCGAGGGGGGGAGTGGCCACAGGAGGTTCTGATGGGGTGATCTGGGCCAGATGGCCAGGGGGAGGGGCTGCAGAGGTTGACCAGCCATGGGAGGTTAGCTGTGGAAGCACACTGACCACCAGGGGGCAGCTCCTGCATTGAGTGTCTGCCCCCTAGTGGTCAGTGCGCATCATAGAGACTGGTGGACGATTTGTTCCAGTCATTCAGTCATAATGGTTGCTTAGGCTTTTATATATATAGATAAAAAGCACACAAAAGGCTTTTGAGTGAAATGTCCCGCCCTAACCAGTTTGGCTCAGTGGATAGAGCATCGGCCTGCAGACTGAAAGATCCTGGGTTTGATTCCGGTCAAGGGCATGGACCTTGGTTACGGGCACATCCCCAGTGGGGAGTGTGCAGGAGGCAACTGATGGATGTTTCTCTCATCGATGTTTCTAGCTCTCTATCCCTCTCTCTTCCTCTCTGTAAAAAATCAATAAAATATATGTAAAAAGAAAAGAAATGTCCCCTGCCTGCCGCCAGGGTGACCGTGGCATGAACACAGATACAGGATCTCGCTGCCTTTAATCCCAGTGGCAGCGCAGTAAGAACATGCTGCCCTGCCTGTTTTACTTCACATTTCTTGGAGAGCCTGCCCAGCCAGTACACAGACAGCGTCCTCATTCTTTCCTTTTCAAAAAAAAAAAACACCAAAAAACACGCACACACAGTTAATTAGTGTCTCCTCCTACGGCTGCGCATTAATTTATTTACACAAGCCACGCCAGCTGCTTAGGACAAAAACCCACATCCTGGTCCATCCTCTTGCCTCCTCTCCCCAGCTCATCCTGAATCCTGAGCCGAGTGTCCTCCCCACCCCACTGAGACCCCCGCGGCCCTCAGAGTGTGAGTACCCAAGGGCAGGAACACCGGAAGGCTCCGAGGAAGGACTTACTACCAACTTCCTTTTGTGAAAAAGCGAACCTTAGGGCTTCTATTGGTCGCACCCAGAGCTGTCTTAGAGACGCAAGCTCCAGGCCGGGAGTCAGGGTCCGCTGGCTGCTGGTCCATGAGCGGCTCCGAGCGTGAGGCGAGAGCCCGCCCTGAGAGTGCATGCATTTTGGCAGAATGGCTTGATCTAGAGAAAGAATTTCGGGCTTTCAAGCAAAACCTTGTACAGGAATGTTCACAGCAGCACGACTCACAACAGCCGAAAGGCGGAGCCAGCCTGAATGCCCATCCACGGATGCACAGCTAAACACGTGGGGCTTGTCCACACAGAGCTATTCCTCAGCCATGAAAAGCGAATGCTCCAACACGGACGGACTCCAAAACACCAAGCCAAGGGGAGGAAGCCAGACCCAGAGTTCCACCTCAGGATTCGATCTATAAGAACTGTCCGGAGTAGGCAAACCCGTAGGAACAGGAAGCAGTTAGTGGTTGCCAGGGGCAGGTGGGGGTGGGGGTGGCGGGGGGAGGAGACTGGGGAGTAACTGCTAGATGGGTAGGGGTTTTTCTTTCCAGAATGATGAAAATGTTTTGGAATTAGAAGTGAATGTACTAAATACTGCTTTAGTGTTAAAATAGTTAAACAGTAAAAAATTTAAAAAATATATTTTTAGTGATTTCAAAGAGGAAAGGAGAGGGGGGAGAGAGAAACATCAATGATGAGAGAGAACCATCGATCGGCTGCCTCCTGTGCCCCCGATTAGGGATCAAGCCCACATCCCAGGCATGTGCTCCAGCCGGGAATCCAAGTGTGACCTCCTGGTCACAGGTCAACATCAGCCTGGCTAGAATAGTAACTTTTATCTTATACGTGTGTTACCACAATAACACAGCATCAATGGCTTGTGCTGTGCGTTCCTTTGTTTCTTCCTTTCATTTTTCTGGTGCAGAGTGAAATGCCCGATCTTGTAGCCAGTGAAGGCAGGATGGCTCTGGGAAAACTGGTTAGTCACAGAGGCTGTCAATCACAAGGCCCCTCCCACCCCGCTGGTGACTGGTCCTCCTGGGGGAGGTGTGGTCTTGGAAGCAGAAGTTTGGAATTTCCATAAGTAGGTGAAGCTCACTGGAGGAGACAGAGCAGCAGGAATCAGTTCTAACATATGCATATCATATATATATATATATATATATATATATATATATATTCTAATAAAAGAGTAATATGCAAATTAACCATCTCTCTGGGATGCCTAAGCCACGTCCACCAGCCAATCAGAGCGGCTGTATGCAAATTAATCCAGCCAGGATGGCGGCTGGCAGGCACAGAGCTAGAGTAAACAGCAGGTTTCCGTTGCAACTGCCTGCCTAGGCTGGTTAAGCCTCTGCTCTCAGTAACAATGTTTCAATTATAGAAGCCACGGAGCTGAAACAAACAGTAGGCTTCCTTACCTGCCTAGGCCTCGGCTCAAAGCAACAGTGTTTCAATTATAGAAGATAATTAAACCCCAGAAACCTGATTCCAGCCAGCCTCGCTGGGACCTTGGGTCAATGGAAGCTGTGGGCAGCCTGAAAGCCTGAAAACGGCCCTCAGCCCCTCACCCAGGCTGGTCAGGTACCCCAGTAGGGACTCGAACCCTGAAGGGACTGTGGGCAGCCTGAAAACGGCCCTCAGCTCCTCACCCAGGCTGCCCAGACACCCCAGTAGGAACCCAAAACCTGAAGGGACTGTGGGCAGCCTGAAAATAACCCTCAACCTGTCACCCAGGCTTGCCACACCCCAATGGGGTGAGGGTCCACACTGGGAGACTTGGCTAGCCTGCAAACAGCCATCAGCCCCTCACCCAGGCTGGCCAGGCACACCAGCAGGTGGACATCCCCTGAGGGGTCCCAGACTGTGAGAGAGCACAAGCCGGGCTGAGGGACCCCCCTGAGTGCACAAATTTTTGCACACCGGGCCCCTAGTTGTCCCTCAGCTTGGCCTGTACCTTCTTGCAAACCGGGACCCCTCGGGGGATGTCCGACTGCCAGTTTAGGCCCAATGCCTGCCTGATTGCCTCTAACTGCTCACCTGCCTGCCTGATCACCCCTAACTGCATCTGAAATTATGTTTGGAAGGTCCTTAGGCTTCCCGGTCTAATTAGCATATTATGCCTTTATTATTATAGACTAGAGGCCTGGTGCACAAAATTGTGCACAGGTGGGGTCCCTTGGCCTGGCCTGCGATTGGGGCCAATCGGGGCCAGCCAGCGGAGGAGAGGGACCACAAGAGGCTGGCCAGCGGCAGAAGGTTGGCTGTGGGAGCACACTGACCATCAGGGGGCAGCTCCTGTGTTGAGTGCCCCTTGGTTGTCAGTGCATATCATAACTACAACTGGTTGTCTGGTTGTAAGAGTTGCTTAGGCTTTTATATATATAGATCACATGTGTACAGCAGTCTCAGTAAAACAAGCTTAAGATAAATAGTTCTTAAAACCTCATTCTGCTCTCCGCCCATGCTCACCAGGCCCCAGCATGAGGGCAGCCAGCCTTTGATGGGGGATAAGGTGACCTACTCATTAGAAGAAACCATCCCCCATGGCAAGAGACTAGGGCGATGCCATCAGGGTGAACACAGATCAAACATAAGGAAAAAAAATGAATGAATTCTCCCAGCTGCAAAGGAGGAAAACAGAGTTCACCTCCCTCCCTGTCCTCAGAGCGTTACTTTAGGAACCTTACACTGAATTGTAAGGCGTTTCTCCACCCCTTTGAGATGCATGTCAGTGTTTTAAAAGCTAAACCAGTCTCTAGCCGGTGTGACAATCTGGGAAATGTTTCTCAAAGACCTGGAGGCATCCCTTTGAATGATAATCATGTGGGCCAGCCGGAGGCAGGAGCCTACCGTCTGGGGGTGCCTGGTTCCAGGTTGCAAAACTCTGGTCATAAAGCCACTGGGTAAGGCAACTGGCGGACACGGTGCCTCCTCTAATTACAGGTGGGTTTCGGCCGGACCAGCGTGCCCTCCGGCTTGAGCACAGGTATGTATGCTCCGGGCGGGCGCAGCTGCCTGGCTGTATCAAAGGGTGAGATTTTCTTCGGTTTTGCAATCCCTAGCGCTTGCCTGTGGTATGCATCCTTACCCAACAAAACATGCTTTCCTTCTCATTGTGGGAGGTTTTTCTGGTTCGGCAGGAGACTGTCTCTTTCAGTTTTCCTGCTTTGTATGCCTTCGCTATGCTTTGCTGTCTCCCGTCGGTTTAATGCCAATGAGGCAACCTCCAAGGTTACAGGTAGCACTGATGAGTGTGGGGTGTGAAGGCCAGCTGGTGGGCACTCACGGGTGCCCTCTGACTGTCATCACGACCCCTCTCCCCCTCCCCCCCCCCCCCC
>PVJC01024034.1:0-25875 GCA_004026665.1 Murina feae
TTTTTTTTTTTTTTTTAGTATTTTCTCTAACTTTTAATATCAGACAGACATTCTCAGAGTATCCAATAAACAAGTCACTCCAGTAAACAGAGGGCCATTTTAAAACTAAATTAATTTAAAAATGAGATTCAGCTTTGACAAATTTTAACTTTCTTAAATAGCTGGTCACTTCTGCTAAGAAATTTGTCCTGTCAGCTCTTGTTCTGTGCTACTCACAATATTAAGGTTCCTTAAGAGAAATTAATGGAACTGTTGAACTCAATTGTACCATGAATCCATTCACCAGTAGTGGAACCAGCATTAAGGTCTTCCATTAAAAGGATAACTCACCCCTGACCAGGTGGGTCAGTTGGCTAGAGCATCATCCTGTACACTGAAGGCGGCAGGTTCAATGCCTGGTTGGGGCGCATGCTGGAGGCAACAGATGGATGTTTCTCTCTCACATAAATTTCTCTCTCTCCCTCTCTCTTTCTTTCTCTCCACCCCCCCTCCCGCCCTTTTCTCTCGCTAAAAAAGAAAATCAACAAAAACATACCCTTGGGTGAGGATTTAAAAAAAAAAAAAGGATCACTCACATTGAGGCTTTTAAAAATGTGTTCATGAAACTTGTAATGTATAGCTACCCTAACAGTTGAATATCTGAACATCTATGGAAATATCATTAGTCCAGTCAGAATGGAGGATTGTATAGGAAGTAGGTTTTCCCAGTTGTCTGTATAGAGAATTGAATTTTGAGCTTAAGCATCTTGAATGCTGGGAGGCAGCGTGTCACGCTAGCACTCGCCTGGGTGGCATCTGGGCTTTGCCATTCCCTGAAGTCCTCAGCTTCCTCATCTGCCAACTGGTGGTTGACAGTGGTGCAGAGTGAGTGTAATGTTTACTTGTGCCAGGACCCTGTTGGCTGACAGTAGCTAGCAAATTTGGAAAGTTCCCTAACTTTGCGGAACTGCCATCCCATAAAGCATGAAGTATAGCTTTCTAGGCCTTGTCTGGAAGAATATAAATATAAAATATTTTATAGAGTGTTGGGTGTTTTTAACATAAAAATTCATAACCTTCATATTGCTTAGAGACTTGCTTTTATCCTTCAGTAGGTAAATGTATAAATAAACTACGTAAACATTCTAGACCGTGAATTATTATACAGACATGGAGGAATCTTAAATGTACATCACTAGTGAAAGAAGCCACTCTGAAGGGCTACCTACCTTATGATTCCAACTCTGATATTTTGGAAACGGCAAAACTATAGACAGAAAAAAGATCCATGACTGCAGGGTTGGGGAGAGGAAAAGATGAATAAGTGGAGCACAGAGGATGTTTAGGGCAGATAAACTACTCTATGGGATACAATAATGGTAGATGTATATCATACATTTCTCCAAACCCATAGAATGTACACCACCAAGAGTGAGCCCTGATGTAAACTGTACACTTTGGGTGATTATGATGTGACAGTGTGTGTAGGTCCATCAAAGTGTAACAAGTGTACCACTCTGTTGAGGCCTGTTTATAATGAGGAAGCTCTGTGTGTGTGTGAGGGTGGGGGCCATATGGGAAATATCTGTACCTTCCCCTCAAATTTACTGCAAACCTAAAAAGGCTTTAAAAATACTGTTTTAAGTAATAACAAAACCATGAGTTCATAGACTCCATACTATTTAAAGATTTGCTCTTATCACCTAATGATAAATTAGACACTGGAAAATATTTCTTAATTCTGAGAAAATGAATTTCATCTTAACTCTGCATTTTAGGGTGGGTGGGTGTGTGTGTGTGTGTGTGTGTGTGTGTGTGTGTTGGTGTGTGTGTACTGCTAAGAATAATATCCGTGTGTTCACATCAGGTAATCATTAATTTAGCAGTTTGGGAAATGCTGAATGATTTTTTAAAAATGCAAACTGGAAGTGACTGTGCTTGTATTTAAGATTTAAGCCCCAGTTTTACCTAGAAGCTTTTTAGGATTGAGAAACTGACTTGGGAAATAGGAAATTTGCTTTTTATCTCTCACTGCCCGGCTTCAGCCTGCTGAGATTAGATAGAAGATGCAGCTAATGTTCTATTGCTTTTATGTCAGAAACCTGTAGGTGTTTAACAAGCCTGAATATGTTCTGAAAAAAATTATACATACTCCATTTCTGGCCTTTAGTCTGTTATCCTGAACTGATTCACCTTTTTATGGCAAATAAGGAGTTGGTGTTCCTCGGCTTCAGTAGCGAGCGAGCTCCAGTTCTGTAGGGAAGTCTGTTAGAGGAGGGGGCTGATGAGGTCACCCTGCTTTTCCCTTCTTTAATCTCTTTGGAGGGCAGCACAAAGCATAATGTTTCTAATTCCACTTAGCCTCAGCTTCCTGTATTTTGTGAATTCTTACCTAGTAACTTTTAGTGGTTTATTTTTTTAATATATTTTACTGATTTCAGAGAGGAAGGGAGAGGGAGAGAGAGAGAAACATCAGTGATAAGAGAGAATCATCGTTTGGCTGCCCTCTGCACCGCCCCCCCCTCACTGGGGATCAAGCTTGCAAACTGGGCATGTGCCCTTGATGGGAATCAAACCCTGGACTCTTCAGTCTACATGCCAATGCTCTATCCACTGAGCCAAACCAGCCATGGCTAAGTAGTTTATTTGAAGAGGCTTCTTTACTGTTCAATTTTATATTCAGTGTCTTTAAAAATGCAGGTCACTTACATGCACTGTAGGATATGGGAATCTTTTGCCTCCTATCATATTAGGGGCTCTGTGGCATGCTAAGTTTTAATAACATAACTAGGGACACAACAAAAGCAGCTAGGAAGAAGGAAAGAGGTGGAAACCTACCCAGCCCACTTCCTTTTCATGTTGGGACTGATCCTCTACTATTGTAGAGAATTTCTCTTGCCTAAGGAAATCGGGAGTGGCCATTAGAAGCACAGTTCTGCATTCTTCTTTACTCTTTGAGGACCTAGTCTTTGACACAGGGCTAATATCTAAAAAGCAGATCTTTAGGTGGTTGTAAAAACCTCCTTTAGGAGGAAAAATTCCTCAACAATGGTTCATGTTAAAAGTGGTGAGCACAGCCCTAACTGGTTTGACTTAGTGGATAGAGCATCGGCCTGTGGACTGAAAGGTCCCAGGTTAAATTCTGATCAAGGGCATGTACCTGGGTTGCGGGCAACTCCCCAGTGGGGAGTGCAGGAGGCAGCTGATGGATTTTTCTCTCTCATCGATGTTTCTGGCTCTCTATCCCTCTCCCTTCCTCTCTGTAAAAAATCAATAAAATATGTTTTTTTAAAATGGTGAGCACATGTCACTAGCAGGTAGATTTTAATTATCTGAAAATGTTGGCTGACTATTCCTGTGATGGTATTTAAGGGAAACTAAAATCAAATGGTACTCACATATTTTATTTATTTTTAAAATTATGGAATAACTAGAGGCCCAGTGCACAAAATTTTGTGTACTCGGGGCGGGGGTGAGAGTCCCTCTGCCCAGCCTGTGCCCTCTTGCAGTCTGGGACCCCTCTTGACCCCTCTGGCAGCCTGGAAGCCCTTGGGGGATGTCTGCTTGCCAGCGGGGAGAAGCCTAAGCTGCAGTCGGACATCCTTAGTGCTGCTGAGGAGGCAGGAGAGGCTCCCACAACCACTACTGTACTGGCATCCTTCTGGCTTGTGGCTGAGCAGAGCTTCCCTGTGGGAGTGCCCTGACCACCAGAGGCAGCTCCTGCGTTGAGCATCTGCCCCCTGGTGGTGAGTGTGTGTCATAGTGACTAGTCATTCTCAGGCATTCTGCTGTTAGGGTCAATTTGCATATTACCCTTTTATCATATAGGATTATATAGGATTCTAATCCTAATCAGGATATTTACATAATTCTGTCTAAATATGGACAGATAAGGAGCAGTGAAAAGTGAGCATGGCGTGTTGAAACATCTGGGGCAGAGGAGACAGACGAAGCTAGAAAGGAAGGCAAGGAAGACTTAGGAAGGATGGGTTAGACGTGCTAGCAAGGTTGGATGTTGTTTGGATATATTGATTTTCTGTTGCTGTTTAACAAATGACCATAAACTTAGTGACTTAAAACACATTTGTCATCTCACATTTTTTCAGCTGGTCCTCTGCTCTGCGTCTCAAAGCAGAAATCAAGTAGTTCACCAGCTATATCTCCTCTGGAGGCTAGATGAGGGAAAGATCCACCTTCATACTCCTTTGGGCAGAAGGCAGATTTCATTTCCTCCCGGTAGCAGGACTGAGGTCCCCACTGTCTTGCTAGCTGCTGGCTGGGGACCACTGTTGGGTCCTTGTGGTGAGGCACCTTCTGTTTCAATAACAAAGACCCTCCCTTCCCTTGGACCCCTCTGCCTCCCTTCTAATCCAGTGGTTCCCATGTTGTGACCCAACCATAAAATTATTTTCGTTGCCACTTCATAACTGTGGCTACTGTTATGAATCATAATGTAAATATCTGATATGCAGGATGGTCTTAGGTGACTCCTGTGAAAGGGTCATTCGACTGCCAAAGGGGTCGTGACCCACAGGTTGAGAACCACTCTGACTTCTGCTACCAGCTGCTTTTTAAGGAGCTCTCATGATTGATTGAGTCAGGCCCTGATAATGTCCCTATATTAAGGTCAGAGGTGCCAGCTAGTAACCTAATCACAGGAGTAAGAGCCTCTGTTCACAGTTTCGGGGATTCTGCAGGCTGCGTGTGTACATCAGGGAGGCAGGAAATCCTGGGGCATCTTAGAATTCTGCCTGTCACAATAGGTGAGGCGTGCTGCTGAGGGGCTGTACGTGGGGAAGTTGTTTCGTCACTTGTGTTTTTAAAACATGCGTCTATGCAATTGAAGAGGAAGAGACTCAAAACTGGGACACTAGTTGGCTCTATGGTGATGAACCAGGCAAGAGATGCTGAATGGCCTTGATTAATTGGATGTGTGGGGAGGACATATACAGGCTGTGATAAGAGACAGTAAGTGATAATAACTTCCAAATTTCTGGATTGAGTGACTGCAGGGGTAGATAGATGTAGAATACAAGGGGGAAGATAATGAATTAATTCAAACCAATTGAAATTGAAGTGCCTGGAATATGAAAGTAGCAATCACCATGCAAGGCTGGTGACTTTATGGGAGCCATTATCTTTTATAGTAATTCAAATACGGGAATAGTGAGATTGTATAGATAGTTAATGAATAAGAAGAAAAGAACACTAATAGTAGAGTTCAGGGCAGTACTAACATTTAAAGTTGGGAGTGTGAAATGCTTTGTCAAACTCCCCACCCTACTCGCAGGTTTTTCCATACACCCAATCCCTGACCCTTTTTGACAATATCCCCAGTTTAAGAACTGGGTTTTCCTGCCCCCTTAGAGAAATTACAGTAGTAATTATGGTTGAGTAAGTCTCCTTCAAACAATTCGAAGAGAGACTCTATATAGAAAAACATTCCCAGCCTCATTTTCTTTTCTTTCTTTCTTTTTTATCTTCACCCGAGGATATAATTTTATTGATTTTTAAAGAGAGAAGAGAGAGAAAAACATTGATGTGAGAAACATTAATCTGTTGCCTCATGTACACACCCAGATGGATAATGGAACCAGAACCTAGGTGTGTGCCCTGACCAGGAGTCAAACCTGCACTCTCTTGGTATGCAGGACGATGCTCCAGCCAACTGAGCCACCCAGCCCAGACTCAGCAGCATTTTCAAATGCCGTTAAGACATTACACTATGTGGTGTAGGGAGCTGGAGATTGTATAAGGTACCATCCATTGAGAAATAATTAAATGTTGTCATTAATTGTGATTGATTCTTGTGCTCCAGTTCATTGCCAAGTCTCCTTTTATATTTTTTAATCAGACTTTTTGCTGTCTTTTTGTCCATTAGAATTTCAGTTACACAAGTGATAAGAACCATACATTATATTACATTTTTAATTGAGGTAACATTGATTAATAACACTATGCAAATTTCAGATGTGCAACATTGTAACTGATATCTGTGTACTCTGTTGTGTGCTCATCACCAAAAGTCTAGTTTCCTTTTCCTTTACCATATATTTGACCTCCTTCACCCTCCTACCACCTTCCTTTCTGGAAAAAAAATAGCCGCCATTTTGTGGTCTGTGTTACAAGTTTGTTTTTTGTTTTGTGAGTTTGTTACTTTTTGTTTTATATTCCACATATAAGTGAAATAACTTTTTTTCCTTTTCCAACTGACTTATTAGCATAATACCCTCAAGATCCAACCATTTTGTCACAAATTGCAATATTTCATCTTCTTTATGGTTGAGTAATGTTCCATTCTATGTATGTACCACATCTTTATCCAATCATCTGTCAATGAATACTTATGTTATTACCATGTCTTGGGCTATTATAAATCACTAGAGGCCCGGTGCACAGATTTATGCACCTGTGCACTGGTGGGGTCCCTCAGCCTGGCCTGCGCCCTCTTGCAATCCGAGATGCCTCAGGGGATGTTGGACTGCTGCCTTGGCTCGGTGTTGCCAGGGAGGCAGGAGAGGTTCATGCTGCCAGCTGCGAACCTAGTGTCTGGCACTTGTCATTCAGCTGAGTGGTGCTCCCACAGTGGGAGCACACTGACCACCACGGAGCAGCTCCTGCATTGAGTGTCTGCTCCCTGGTGGTCAGTGCGCATCATAGCGACCGGTCAAATGGCTGTTCAGTTGCTTGGGCTTTTATATATATAGATAGATGCTGCAGTGAACGTAGGGATACCTGTTCCTTTCAAATGTATTTTCACGTTCTTCAGATAAATACCCAGAAGAAGGATTGCTGCATCATATGGTAGTTCTGTTCCTAATTTTTAAGTAACCTCCATACTGTTTTCCATAGTAGCTGCACCAATTAAAGAATGGTTAATCCCTGACTTCTTAGAACAACTTAAGAATGTTAGTAGTAGTGATACATTAGCATACTGTATAATTGTGATTTTAAAGGGACTATAATTATACTCTAAGCAGTGAAGAACTGGTGTTATTTAGAAAATTTTCTTAAAATTTGTATCTTGAATTTGAAAACAATAAACCCCTTATGCATAGTCTCCAGCAGTTTTCCAGTTTGGGGCTGTGGTAATGCCCTGCTCTTCACTCAGGTAGTACCCCTTCCTCCTGGTTCAGGGCAGAAGGGCATCTACTGCTCAGCGCTTGATTGGGTTCCTTCTCTATACGAGCAGCAAAGAATTCCTTTCCTCCTCAATTGTGTGGGTTGTGTTGACAGCTGATATACTGGAAGCTTTTATTTCTTTCTTCTAGAAGAGGTCACAGATTTCAGGTTGTGCAAGCTTTTTGTTGGAACGCAAACCATTTCCATCAATAACATTAACTTCTTATAACTTGTAGGGGGTTTTCCTGGTCAGACAACTATTAAGTGCATCTTGTTCCTAGATAAATGGAATTCTATTCTTCCCAGTGCTTCTCCTGCCAAGACAGCCCTATTTTGTTAGTTGCTTAGTGACTGTTTCCTGCAATTAAGGTCCAGGATATCTTTGCAAATGGCACATTAAAGTGGCCAGATGAGATATTAATTCATGAAATGCTGGGATCAGTGGAGTTTTCTCTTCGTCAACAGATGAAACATCTTTGCTACGTGGGAATGTATTTGTTCCCTGTGCCCGACAGCTGTGTTTAACTGGTATGTGCACTTGGAGTCCATTTTCTAATAAGGGCGGAAGAAAATCCTCTCTAAGTCCTGTTTACACTTAGGAATGCCCCTATAGGAATGCGTGATGGTGTGCAGATGTACAGCCGGCACAAGGAAGTGGTTCTTATGATGGTGTTTGGACAACCAGAAGGAATAAAGAGACGTGTTATTTCTTATGGAATGCCATGGTGATAGCACATAAAGTCCCTAAAGAGCCACCACATTCTTTAGGGAAATGCCATTAGCCTGAGCCTATAAAGCACATGAATGGCTTGACATGATTACCCTGAGCAAAACACTGCAGTTATGTCTCAGTTGTTCCTTTAGGAAAAAATGCTATGCAGAACCTCATGACTTGCAGATAGTACAACTGTCAAGAATTCATCATGGTAAGAAAAAAAACACACAAAACACCAAAATTATAAATGTAATTTGTTTCAAAAATACATTTTATTTTATCTTGGGGATTCTATTATGAATACCCCACCATGTTCTAACAGGGATAGAAGGTGTTTTACATAAATATATTTAATATAATGAGAAGAAATTAAGTAGAAAGCAGAACCAAGAAAAACAAAGAAAGCAGCGGGAATGATTTGAGATGACAAACTGGTGTCCCAAGCACTGCAGCAGGCACTGAGGAGGAAACCACACTCAGCGTCCACACAACAAAAACTCCCACGTGTTCAAAAGCAGCACATTTATCTTGGGTCTAGTCGTTTGAGAGAAACTGTCTACTGCAGCTTTCTTCTGGCTCATTCCGGGAGCACATCATGAAGAGCCACCAGGAAAGTGGCAGTGACTGTGATTTCTCTCTGTCAGACCTGTAATAAGCATTAAGTCATGATTTGTCAGATTGAGATTATGTTCCCGTTAGGTATTCTAGATGCACAGCTTTTTATGTTGCCATTCTAATGGGAGCTATGTTTTTTAGTAGTAGAGGTAGTAATGCTATTGACATTTACTAGTAGAGGTAGTGATGATATTGACATCTCAGGAGAAGTGACAAGAACATGTTTGAAAAGACAACCTCATCACGAGGTGCCTGAGGGTGGTGTTAAGATGCACCTCCTGTACTCTTTAAGATAACCTCAAAGCGAAATATCTGCCTAGCTCCGGCTGGGTTGTCCTATACACCAAAAGGTATTCCCAGTCAGGGCATGACCTCGGTTGTGGGTTCAATCCCTGGTTGGGGCTTGTATAGGACATAACTGAACAGTGTTTCTCTCTCACATCTGTTTTTTCTCTCAGTAATCAATCAATCAATAAAAGCATATGAGGATTAAACATTATTATAATAAAAATATGCCTAGATATGTAAATGAGTTCATTTTCTTTATGAGATTATTAACTGTAAGTAATTCCATTAAATATTGTGACCGCTACAAAAATATGAATTCAATTTTAGAAAGGCTTTTAAGTAGCGAGGCAGTTGCACACTTGATAATTAATTCTCCAATCTGCTATCCACATGTTTATCCACATGTTTATTTTCCTATAGCTAAGGAAGAGGGAATATTTTTCTTGCTTATCCAGGAGTTTTAAATAAATATTTAAAAAGAGAATCCAGGTGACATTCATCAAAAGACAGACCCCTCCCCCTGGCCAGTGTAGCTCAGTTGGTTGGGTGTCATCCCAGGCTCCAGGAGGTTGCTTGTCCGATTTCTGGTTAGGGCACATGAGTGGGATTCGGGCTGATCCCCAGTAGGGGATGTGCAGGAGGCAGCCCATCATACTGGGATCTCACATCAATGTTTCTCTTTCTCCCTCCCTCACCCTTTCTCTATCTCGATAAAAATCAATTCTAAAAAGACAGACCTACTAAGCAGGTGGTGTGAAGATGCAGGTCTGGTGAGTGACACCTTGGAGATCAGGCTGCCCTAACACAGTTTAGCAGAGAGAGGTCCTTAAGCACCATGATCGGTTTTACATGTGCCGTTTCTACATGACGGTGTATCCGTGGGTATCAGTGAAAGTAATGGAGTACAGCCATGGTTCAAGACCACATGATCCTTGAGGACAACCAGGGAAATTTTTCAGCAAGTTAATCTGCAACATTAGAGGTAGAATTTTAAAAACTAATAGGTCTTTTATTTGTGGAAATGAAATACTGTTTTCTTACAAAAATGGGGTGTGGGGGGAGTCCAACACTCTAGATCTGGTCAGAGCAGATTATACTCATGTGGTACAAAAATATAAATAACTTGTTATGAACAGATTTCAAAGGTCAGGGCAGTTTTTGAAGAGTTTTGAAACAGGAAGTCAACCTCAGCATTTACTTAGCTTAATTTTCTTTCCTATTTAAAAAATAATAATAATCCTACTCTATGCCAGGCACCAAAGGACGTGCTGGGAATCCAAGGGTGAGTTTAAACTGCTTACCTGAGAGGCTAACACTAACGTTACTCAAATCATAGTACCAACCCGTATGAAATTGCCACCATGACAGGTGCAGAGCAGGAGCAGTAAAAATGTTCTCTGGGATTTGACCTAGCCCCGGAGGTCACAGGGGGAATCCTGAGGAAGGGGTGCTGGAATAGAGATCTAAAGATGGGCAGGTGCCCTGACCAGTGTGGCTCAGTTGGTTGGGCACCTTCCCGTGGACCAAAAGGTTGCAGGCTCCTTCTCTAGTAAAGGGCTGGCAGAAGGCAGCCAGTCGATTTTCCACTCTCACATCAGTGCTTCTCTTTCTCCTTCTCCCTTTCTCTCTCTCTAAATATTTTTTAAAATAAAATAAAGGATTGGCAAGAGGACTATTCCAGGATGTGAAAATTGCAGGTGCAGGAGGAAGCCTTGGGGGAGAGAAGCTGGAAGAAGCAGGAAGGCTGATGGAGGGCAGAGAGCAAGGGTGGGAACTGTGGTGGGGGAGACCAAAGAAGAAGCAAGCAGGGCCTCGCAGGCCGTGAGGGGATCGGACCACATTCACACTGGCCTTCTCTGCCCCAGAGCAGCTCTCATTACTAAATCTGATGGCCACATACTCGTCTTCGCATGGACTTAATCTCTGAGAATTTTTTAAACATGAAAACAAAAGTCAAAGGAAATGTAATATGCTTTTGAGGGTGACTGTCTTGGAATTTCAGGTCACATCCTACCAGGCATCCTAGACCTAGGCATTGTGCTGTTGGCTCCACAGTCCCCACTAAACCCGGTGAGAGCAGGCAGGACTGGGTTTTAGGACCAACATTAAAAGGAGGGGGATCAGCATCACCTGAGTCCCGAGGAACGTTGGAAAGTCCCGCGTCCGGAATCTCCCTGGTTCAACCCTGAGCACAGATACGCTCCAGGAAAGATGGCGGCTCTCTCGCGAGCTTAAGAAAAAGCAGAATAATCTCAATACATGTGTGGTATTTTCTTTTTACTTGAAGAGAATGTTTTAAGTTTTCCTATAAATCAAAGAATGCTGTCGTCGTTTATTAGGTCAAATGGCCGTACCTACTTTAAAAGCAATTTGTCTTCTTAGTTCAGTTTGCCTTAACGTTTCCATTTTTTATGTAATTTACTGCCATTTCTAAATGCTGTTTATTCATGCCTTTGAAAAATCGTTAACTCCAAAACTTACACCGCCATCTTACACTCAGTAATGAGTTCTGGGAGGCGGGGGAAAGGCTGTCTTGTTGTTGCTCCAGGTTGTTTTAATTCTGCTGACCTGAGGAGAGAGGGCTGTATGGCCGGGTTTTAGAATTAGGACCAGGCCTCCCTCCTTAGCAGGGTGAGCAACCTTGACCGCGTACCCTCTCCTGGATGTGGAGACCGACAGGCAAAGAGGATTAGTGCTGGTTTGTCAGGACTGTGAGCTCAGGCAGCATTAAATCAGGATCACCTGATAAAGTGGTGTCAGAGAACAGTACCAATCGCTGACGTGGAGATCCAGCTGTAGCCCAGAACGGTTCTTTGGGGTATTAAATGTGCAAGAAAAAGTTGGGAAAAAATGTATATAGAATCAAAATATTTAATAATTAAAAAGGTCTTTTCCCCTGTCTATTGAATTTTAAATTCTAATCCAAATTATGATATACTCAGACAAAGATAAGTCTATTGTATAATTTAAAGTGGGATCGCCTGTTCTACTTTTTACCAGGCATTTATTTATATCTCATTATATATATTTCATAGATTATAATATTTTAAGTTAAAAACTTATATTTAACTGGTGAAATGATACATAGTTGACCTTTGAACAATACCAATTTAAACCATACATATACATTTATTCTCAATTTTTTTCAATCAACACTATAAATGTATTATTCTTATGATTTTTGTAATACCTTTCTATAGCTTACTTTATTGTAATAGTGCATTATATAATAATATAACACAAAATATGTGTTCATAAACAGTTTAAGTTATTGGTAAGGCTTCCGTCAACAGTAGGCTATTAGTGGTTAAGTTTTGGGTGTGTCAAAAATTATATGTGGCCCTGACTGGTTTGGCTCAGTGGATAGAGCGTCAGCCTGTGGACTGAGGGGTCCCAGGTTCGATTCTGGTCAAGGGCATGTACCTTGGTTGCGGGCACATCCCCAGTAGGAGGTGTGCAGGAGGCAGCTGATCAATGTTTCTCTCTCATTGATGTTTCTAACTCTCTATCCCTCTTCCTTCCTCTCTGTAAAAAATCAATAAAATATATTTTTAAAAAATTTTATGTGAATTATGGACTGCACAAGGGGTCAGGGGTAGAGGAGGGGATTGGTACACTCTAACCCCTGTGTTCAAGGCTCAACTATAATTACATTTTTATATTGAGTAGCTTATATAATAACCCTGACATTCTTTCCCTTCTTAGGGCAAAGATCACTCACAGCCTTGCCCTAGAAGAGAACAAAGGGGTTGGTGGAAAGGACACAGGTTCACTTATCACTTAGTACATCTCTTTTTAAGCAAGGATAATATATTCCTATGTTCTTTTGATCACCAATGAAATAGATTTGAATAGTGACAGTGCTGCAAATCTATAGTAAATTGACTTTTTAAAAGTCATGTTTTTGTTGTCATTATTTGCAGTGCCTGCAGCTCTTTATTTGAACAAATTATAGATCACACTTCGGCGGGGGTTGGTTTTCTTTTGTGTGTTGCGGGGGTTGTGTGTGTGTGTGGGAGGGGGGTTTCGAATTGTCTTAGAAAACATATTAAGTGCTTCCTCTCACAGGAAAAAATTTCTCTGAGCTTTAGATCATTGAGAATTAGGTATTATGGTTATTTTCCATGATGGAAGTTTAAGTTTGTCTCTCTTTCCAACATTCCTCTTTCTTTGGCTTCCTTTTCTGCATTCGTTTTGCACACATTTGGTTTAGCGATCTGAATCCTTAGCAGATTAACAGCAGGAAGTGTTGTCTGACAGTTTGCTGCCAGTGTCTCATACGTGTGAAGTGAAACTCTTTGTAAAAACCAGGCCTAATGTTTTTGTTGGCCAAGAAGAAGCATGCTTCAGTGGGAAGCTATTATCTTCCCCAGTGCATGTCTATGAGCACAAAAGTCTAATTTCAAATAGAGGCTGAAATTACTACAACAAATGAAGGCAGAAACAGATTGTGGCTGAAAGGAAAAGGCCTCTTGAAAGGCTTACTGTGCAAAAAGGGACTCTTCTCATGTATGTGCTACAATTATCTGTGCACTGAATCTCACTCAAAACATAGGTCAACTCTATTGCATTTGAACAATGCATTCTTGTTTTGGCAGCGTTGTATGCAATATACAGGATAACATATAACTATCTTATGTTTGGTGTAGGATGTACCAAAATGTGCCGACATACCAATACCTATTAAAAACCGTGTGTGTGTGTGTGTGTGTGTGTGTGTGTGTAAAAGCTAATTGAATATACACTGATTTCTGAGAATACTATTTTCAACAATTTTCTCAACTTAGTGAATTTTGTTTTTCATGAGAGAAATAGAATGATTTGTTTTGTATGATTTCACTACAGGGAAGAAATAAATTTTCATTAGCATGTCAGTTTCTATACTAAATTTCAGCATTATAAACCCTAACTTTCTTTAGCTCCTTCTCAAAAAGGCCAACTAATAATCACATTTCGTGGTTATTGCTTCCCATGAGCTAGACAATATCCCTCTCTTGTGCTTTATCTTTAGTGCAACAATTATGAGTGACTACTAATGTCGTTTCCATTTTATAATGAAGACAGTGAAGCTGAGAAAGGTTAAAATAACTTGTCCAGCCTCACAAAGCCAGCTAGTTGTACAACTGGGGCCCACCCTCGGGGCTCCTGATATATCTCTCACTTAAAACAGAATGGAGGGAAAACAAATTTATAATTGGTATGGAAGTCTACTTTAAAGATGTTTAAATAATGCTAAGTGAATTATCTCTAGATAATTTAGACATGGAAATCACTGTTTTGTTTTAAAACTTATCTAGACCAGGTAAGAAGGAAAACAAAACAAAATCTTAAACAGTGGCAGAATAATTATAGATCTACTTACGAATGTGTGAAAAAAAATCATGGTTTTCCTGAAAACCTGATTCCTCATGAATTGAAAGAAAGGCCTGACAATATATGTAACATCGAGACTGAAGAAATTGGATTTCTGCCTCTCATGTCATCCCTCTACGAATATCCTGCCTAGATCACACTTGGGATTAGTTCGTAGGCTGGAAGATCCCATGGATCTTCCTCTGTGGACATGGATCCTGGCAGTAGTGGTGTGGACAATGGACTTCCTGCTGTGCCTATTAAACTTGACATTGAAAGTACAGAAAGGAAGTAAACGCATGTGAGGCAGCTGGTCCATGTTCGGCCTTAGACCTTCCTGGCCTCAGACCTCCTTAAAGGGTTTATGCACTGTCGTCATGGATCAGGCACTGTCATCTTTTGTTCCTGGGTTGACCACAGACTGTTGGTATTTTCCAAATGTGAATTTAAAAAAAAAAAAAATTCACTCTCCACTTAAATTTTAGGGAGGACGGTGTTAGAATATTTTTCTATCAATAATCTGACCAAGAAAAAGGAAAACCCAGGAAAATACGACTTAAACAGAGGCCTGGTGTCTGGTTTGGGCTCCAGCTCTGGCCTCAATAGAGTTTGCTGAGCTCCTCAGATGCTCCTAAACTCCAAATAAATTGTAGTGCAATCATTTAGAAATAAAGAGAATTCCAGTTGACCTTTAAAAGTAAGGAAAGTGGAAAACCATTCAGTGTGGAAAATGCAATTAGGGAAGGAAGCATGGGGAAAAAAAAATGATGACCTTTACTTCAAGATTCATCCAAGATGATGTGAGGAGAAATTCTTTCTTGACGTTCATGCCAGTAGCATGTAATTAGCACATATGTCAAATGCCTGCTGTATTTGGGACACTATCAGGGACATTAAAAAGGGTGAATAGTTACTGTCCTTAGGAAGCAGAAATATGAGTTCACAAAATAGAGAATATATGGAAAAATGTTTTTTCCAAAAGAAAATCCATGGTCTATTTGAGGAAGATAATGTGATGGAAAGAATAAGGACTATAGTGGTGACACTCCCTCACATGGCAAAGTAGCTGAAGTAAGCGCTGAAGTAAGTGAAGAAAGTGCTGTTGATTTTCCTGAAAGTCCTCAGGGTCATCTGTATTTCCCTGTATTAACATGAGTAGTCTAAGCCTAAGCCATATAACGGGAGGCTTTTTTGTTCTTTCATTTTTCAGGGTGATAGTTTAAAGAAATGACATACACATTCTGATGTATATATACACATCCCGATGTGGGTTTGGTCCTGGCCTCCCTCCCCTCCCCCACCCCACCCCCCCATCCCCAAGAAGTAGGAACTGCTTATTAGCGCCTGTACTCAGGCACAAAGGCTTGCTGTGCCTCATTTTCTTCATGATTGCACTGCTCTGGATAGATAAGGACAGTTACCGACCTTCTAAGGCCATATTGTTATACTTGCCTTTACAAATTTCCCTGATTTCAGCGGTTAGCCTTTGCTGGAGGAGAGCCTCTCAGGCTGATTCAGCCGTGAGAGACTGAAGGAAAACACATTCTGTTGAAGTCTTGGTACAACTTGTGCTTCCTGCTTCTGCACTCACTGTCTGAAGCAGGGATTAGGAAATAATTTCTTAATCGAGCATCGAGGCAGTGCTCGCCTGGGGTAATGCCTGACAGGTGTAGCTGTCTCCAGATCAGCTATAACCCTGAGAGCTCCTCCCTCAGTCCCTGCCTGGGTTTGGTGCCCTGTAGCTCCTCCCAGTCACTTCTCTACCCTGCTAGGGGAGTGGCTAATGCTTCTGCTCTTATTACAAAAGAGGGAATCCAGACACTAATTAATGGGCTTGCATCATTCTTTAGTCATATAGCAGGTTCTTGAGTAAAAGTTCAGATTTTAGCTCCATAAAGGGAAAAGGCCCATCTTAAGAATACAAAATTTACAATTAAAAATACTTCTATTTCATACACAGTGTGGAGCAAAAGTACGTTTACAGTTGTTTGCTGTCATTTGTATCATTGTATTTCAGCATTTGGCTGATTATCATTTTTTGAGAACTTAAAAATTTGTTGAAATGGCTAGCTTAAGATATTAAGAGAGAGAGAGAGAGAGAGAGAGAGAGAGAGAGAGAGTGTGTGTGTGTAAATTTTATAATGCAGCTATGAGTGTGTTGGGCCTAAACTAAATCTGAAAAAGTTACACATTTTCTTAGAAACATTGCTTTAGAGACCTCACATTTAAGAATGTTTGCCATAAATATAATTTAACCTAAAATGTACCTGACCACTTATAACCATACTCACATAAATCCTCTGGGATCTGAAAAACATGCAGATGCCTTGGCCCAACTTCAGATATTCTCTTTTATTGACACTGAGGTGGGTTTCTGGGCATCATATTTTAAGTGTTTCCAGAGTCCAGAGTTGAAAACCAATAGTTTAAAGATATTTCTTCTATGACATTGGTTATGAAATGGTAGCAAGAAAAATCTTATGTAAAGTTTCATCAGGTTACCTTTTTCATCTCTTAATGGTATTTGACCAAAATGAGCGTCCATAAAAGATTAATTATAGGAGTCATGGTGCCACTGGGAATGTCTTTATAGCCAGTAGGGATATCAGGTGAGTGCGCAGAGACAGCTGTGATGTAAGGCCAAATGTGAAAAGTACCCTCTTGGTGCTACAAAGTGCTGTAATGTCCAAAGTAGAGAGAAATAGTATTTGGCTGGGATGGTGGGAAACGCTCTGAAGAAGTGGCTCTGAGAAGCTTTGTGAAGAAGGATGAGAGAGACTTGACAGGCAGTAGGCAAGACAGAGAATTTGGGCTCATTAAGAGCATCATCAGGATGGGTAATACTTGTGAGTGAGTGAAACACATCAAACCTATTTCAACCCATGAGTTCATAGCGATAGTACAAAAAAATCTAATTGGCGATTTTTGGACTATGCTAAAGAGCCAACTCATTACCTGTCTTGCAATTGATTAAAGGGAAAGGAGTGAGCATTTCTCCTGAATTTTTTTCATCAAATTGTGTCACTAGATAAAAAAAAAACTCTGGCAAAGAAAAGTATCTCTGTATAGACACACTTCAGCTAACAAAGAGAGGGGGGAATGATTAGTATTCGAATATTCTCATCTTGCAACCTCATCAGTGATTGCTGATATCACAAAAGAAGGCAAGGTTCGCTCTATGCCTGCTGATAAAATTATACAGTATCACTTAGGAAAATCAGTTAAATCAGAATCATCAAGCTTCTAGATTTAACTACCATTTACAGGAAATATAGGAGACAGAAGAATGAGTTAAATTACACCATGGAGATGCAAACAGCAAAGTATAGACTGAGGGAACTCTGTAAGCAAGTGGTTTGGTCTTTTAGACAAATTAATTTTAAGGGAAAAAGCAATATAAATGGGGAATTTGCAGTGTGTGAACTTATCAAACCAACTGAAAAAAGGAAAGGAAATAATTGGGGAAGTTACAGTACTGGCGAGTTTTTGATAACATGAAGGACTAATTGCTAATTTTGTTTAGATTTGATAAAGGTATTGAGATTACATTTTTTAAAGAGTAGAGTTACATACTAAGACATATAAAGGCAATATTATTGGCTGAGATACTTCACAATTAAGGGGGAAGGGGAGCTGAGTGGAACTATAGATGAACTAAGGATCCTCAAGGCATTTGTTGAAACTGAGTGGTGAGTACGCAGGGTTTCATTACACTATATTTTTAGTATGTTTGAAATTCCCCATATGAAAGTATGTTAAAATTAATTTTTAAAAATTGCTCCTCTACATGGACAAGTAAAAATAAACATGTTAATACAAACTTTCTAGGTGATGCTGGTTAATGACCCATATATTAACCAGCGTTTTACAAACATTTTTGTAAAAATCTTGAATGATCTTTGACTTATAGGAAGTTTCATTAATGCTGCAGAAAAGCTTATTTCAACTGTTGCATTTGAGTGGCGATGATAGACATGTCCTCTTGAATTTAGTCCAGAGAAAGCCTCTGAACCTCAGCTAATGAATGAGTCATTTCAATTGTTAGTAGTTTGGATTACTGGGTTGGGCAGTGTAGTTCATGAGGAATCGCTTTGATCTGTTGCCCTGTTCCTGTTACTTACCAAATCTTCTTGGTTTAGCTTGCAGGCATTTTAGACGTGAGGTGTGTGTGTGTGTGTGTGTGCACGTGTGCAGATATACCTGGAATACAGGAGAATGGTAGCCTATCCCAGAAGTTGTATGTGTTGTGACTTACGTTATTTAAGTTTTTTAAATGTTTGTTCCTAAAAAAATTTTTAAGCAAAGTAAAATCATTTGGAATTTAATTTTATTTATCCTTTTAAAATATTTGATACATTATTTTTATTAACAATTTAAAATAAAATATTAAGTATTTTTGTCAGTATTTACCTTTTTAATTAACACTTTTTGAGCAATTTTAGGTTTACAGAAAAATTGAACAGAAAGTTCTCATAAAACCCTCACACTGCCCTCTTCCTCTTCCTTCTTTCCCTATTTTTAACATTTTGCTTTAGGGTGCTGTATTTGTTATAGTTGATGAACCAGTATTGGCACATGTTATTAACTGAAGTCCGTATTTTACATTAGGGTTCACTCTTTGTGTGGTACATTCTATGGGGATTTTTACAAATATATAATGACATGTATCCACCATTATAGTATCACTAGGGGCCTGGTGCACAAAAATTTGTGCACTCGGGGGGTCCCTCAGCCCAGCCTGTGCCCTCTCGCAGTCTGGGACCCCTTGGGGGATGTCCACCTGCTGGCATGCCTGGCCAGCCTGGGTGAGGGGCTGATGGCTGTTTGCAGGCTGGCCAAGCCCCCCAGTGTGGACCCTCACCCCATGGGGATGTGTCCAGCCTGGGTGAGGGGCTGAGGGCCATTTTCAGGCTTCCCACAGTCCCTTCAGGGTTCAGGTCCCTACTAGGGTGCCCAGCCAACCTAAATTAGGGGCTGATGGCCATACTCAGGCTGCCCACAGCTCCCATGGACCCAACGTCCCAGTGAGGCTGGCTGGAATCAGGTTTCTGGGGTTTATTTATCTTCTATAATTGAAACTTTGTTGCCTTGAGCAGAGGTCTAGTCAGGCAACAGAGCCTCCTGTTTGCTTCAGCTCCATGGCTTCTATAATTGAAACATTGTTGCCTTGAGCAGAGGCCCAGCCGGCCTAGGCAGGCAGTTTCAACTCCATCGCTGGAGCAATAGAAGCCTCCTATTTGCTCTAGCTCCATGGCTGCCGGCTGCCATCTTGGCTTGGTTAATTTACTCTGATTGGCTGATGGGCATGGCTCGCTGGTGGGCATGGCTTAGGTGTCTCAGAGTGGTGGTTAATTTGCATGTTACTCTTTCATTAGATTAGATACTAAGTAGTTTTACTGTCCTAAAAATTCTCTGTGCTTCATCTATTCATCCTCCTTCCCCTACGTAATCCTAACAACCACTGATCTTTCTATTGTCTCCATAGTTCTGTCTTTTCCAAAATGTCATATAGTTGGAATTATACAGTTTGTAGCCTCTTCAGATTGGCATCTTTCATTTAGTAATCTGCATTTGAGGTCCCTCCATGTCTTTTCATGACTTAATAGCTCATTTCATTTTTGTGCTAGGTAATACTCCGTTGTTTGGAGGTACCTCAATTTATTTATCTCTTCACCTAATGAAGGACATCTTAATTGCAAGATTAGAAAAGTCTTTTAACACACTGCGGACAGATCATGAGCATTCTCATGTTTTCATATGACACAGTGTTTTACATAAACTTTAAAGGCACGCCTTAACATTGAATACCCATTTCATTTTGAAGTTATGACATATTCTTATAAGCTAATGTTTTGACATGTTGAATAAGATTGTTATAAACATTTGTGTACAGGTTTTTCTATGTACATAAATTTTTAACTCTTTTGTGTAAATATCAAAGAACTTGATGGTTAGATCATATAGTAAGAGTGTGTTTAATTTTGTAAGAAACTGCTAAACTGACTTCCAAAGTGGCTGCACCACCAGCCACTTTTATTTCCATCAGCAAGGAATAAAAGTTTTCGTTCCTCCACATCTTTGTCAGTATTTGGTGTTGTTTGTATTTTGAATTTTAACTATTTAATAGGGTATCTTACTTTAATTGCAATTTTTCTAATAACCTATGATGTTGGAACATCTTTTTAACTTTTTTTAATTTATTGATTTTAGAGAGAGGAAGGGGGGAAGAAAGAGACACGGAAAGAGAAACATTGATTTGTTGTTCCATTTATTTATGCATTTGTTGGTTGTTTCTTGTATGTGCCCTCACTGGAGACGGAACCAGCAGCCTTGATGTATCAGGATGATGCTCTGACCAATTGAACTATTTGGCTAGGGCTGATGTGGAACATAACTTTTCATGTGCTTATTCGACCTCTCCTTTGGTGAGGTGTATATTCAGATCTTTTGCCCATTTTTAAATTTGGTTGTTTTCTTATTATTGAATTTTAAGAGTTTCTTGTGTCTTTTGGATACTAGTCCTTTATCATACATGTATTTGCAAATATTTCCTCCTAGTCTGTGGCTTATCTTTTTATTACCTTAAACTTTTTCTCTTTTGATGTACTTCTTTTAAAACCCAATAACTTCATGAGCCAAACTTGGAAATTTAAAATAAAGAGCAAATTAAAATAATTAAAAATGAAAGTTGTTTAAATTTGCTGAGTTTATTATTCTTAGGATATATACAGCCTTTCAGATTGCTGGCTGTAGTAACCTCATTTACTCTATCAGAAACATAAATGCGATTTTTCAATGAAGAGGGTACAAAGAAAATAGTCCACCATTGTTTGGTTATCTTGGAAAGGGAAAAACAACCTTTCAGGTTTGAGTGTTAATACTGAATATAGTTCCATGAACTGCAAGTGCCTTTGAGTCAGAGGCATGTCTTAAAAACTTACAAGAAACAGCAAACAAGCCTAAAAAATGTTAGTCTAGCCAGGCTGGTGTGGCTCAGTGGTTGAGCACTCACCCATGAACCAGCAGGTCAAGGTTCAATTCCTGGTCAGGACACATGCCCAGGTTGCAGGCCCCAGTGGGTGGCATGCAGGAGCCATCTGATCAGTGATTCTCTCTCATCGTTGATGTTTCTTTCCCTCTCCCTTCCTCTCTTTGGAATCAATAAAAATATGTATATATTTTTTAAATGCTAGTCTACCGTTGGTTAGGTAAATTATTCATTGATTTAGAATACCTCTATTAATTTTAAAATCTACTCAATTTTTTACTCATTACGGCTGTGTATAAAGACAATAGGTTCCTAGAGTTGATCACTTAATGAACATCATTTATTTGGGAACCAGAATTGTTTGCTTTAGTCATGTGTTAGATGTTGACATACATGCGTATCTTCAGGTAATAACAAGTACAGATATGTGACTTGAAGTAGGGAATGATTGCAGAAGGGATCCAGTCCAGGGCTGGAAAATAGTCCCAGTTCCCTGTCTACCATTCATTGGCAGCATCTTTCTCATCACAGTGTGCTGAAGCTGCCTTTGGGCTCCATGGTAATGTGTGCCATGAGCAAAGGGGGGCAGTATAGCCTCAAGCTCATGATCGTCTTGCTCCATCGAGTCTTATATCCTCACTCAAGAATGAGAAAATAAAGGTCCAAATATCTTAACACATTGCGCACCAGTTGTTTTATTGCTAACTTGACCCAGTGACCAAATAAGTTTCTATTGAATGAATACAAAAAAACATTTTACAAAGTATCATACTTTTTTTTAATTAAATATATTTTATTAATTTTTTACAGAGAGGAAGGGAGAGGGATAGAGAGTTAGAAACATCGATCAGAGAGAAACATCGATCAGCTGCCTCTTGCACACCCCTTACTGGGCATGTGCCCGCAACCAAGGTACATGCCCTTGACCGGAATCAAACCTGGGACCTTTCAGTCCGCAGACCGACACTCTATCCACTAAGCCAAACCGGTCAGGGCCAAAGTATCATACTTTAAAAAAGATATTAGCTTGTAAGAACATGTCATAACTTCAAAATGGAATGGGTATTCAATGTTAAGGCGTGCCTTTAAAATTTATGTAAAACACTGTGTCATATGAAAACATGAGAATGCTCATGATCTGCCCTCAGTGTGTTAAAAGGCTTTTCTAATGTCATCCAGCTAGCGGCTGATTGTGGTGGTGATATTTAGCAGATAGGAACTTTATTGTTTACATATAACCATCAAAAGACATCTTTGGTATACGAAGAATGCACCACTAAGAGATTGTCTTAAGAATTGTTCTTAAGATTTAATGTATTAACAATAACAAATATGAAAATTGATAAACTGTGCATGCCAAAATGATAAGTACATGTTCAGGAAAAGTGTTTTAAAAATTCAGTAAGACAAAATCTATTTTAGTCAGGAGGTAACTATGAGTCATTAATATAAATCAAATTGTGAGAAGCCAGAAAACTAAGAGCCACATAGAATAGTGGTCTGTGCTTGATCTAATGTCACCTATTAGACAAAAGGAAAAACACAGCAGTCAGAAGATAGCTAATGAAAACAATGCCCAAGGCAGCTGTTGACATTAAAATAAAAAAGTCCTCAAGTGAGGGCCTGACTCTGGTCGTCTGGGTCCTAGGAGATGGGAGAAATGTGTATTTATTTGTGTTTGTTTTTACTCTTTGAGAAAGTACTTGGCCAGACACTGATGTATATTTGTGTGGTGGATATGTAAATATTGTGGTCTGCTAAGGCAAATTAAGTAGTAAGCAGGAAATTGATAGCTAAAGAAAGGGCGCATTGACACCATAAGAAGTGATATATGTGCTATTACAGCAAAAATGTCTAGTTCTACACTGCATGTTCTGCCATCTGTCAGTCACTTAGGCTGTAACAGCTGACGTTTGTGGAGTGCTTGGTATGTGCTATCACTGAACCAAATTTGAGTACATTATTTTATTTTAATGTCAATCATTTCAAAAAAGTAGGCATACTTATCCACATTTTTCAGAAGGTAAAAACAGAGAAGTTCATATACCTGCAAGAGACAGAATGGACACTCAAACCCAGAGTTACCTGCTTAAAACTGCCTCTCTCACCTAACGTCTCTGAATCTCTGTGTTCTTATTTGGTAACTGGGGATAATAACAATAGAAGCGTTGGAAGAACCATTTTTTTTGTAATAACTTTATAAATTGCTGAGCATTATTCAGAAATAATATGCTATTATCAATAAACAAGATTAAAACTAGTGAGCAGCATTTCATTATCATCCCACTTATTTCTATCATTGAACAATATTATGTAGTTTTGCTAACATATAATTTATTTTCATACATGGTTAATCTTCAGATACATCATTGATTATTTAGAAAGCTACAATTAAACCTTTACTTTCTGTCATAAATGTATCCTTTTTCCTAAATAGTCATGTTTGAGGGGACTGAGTAATTAATCCTATATAATAATCCTACATAATAAAGAGGTAATATGCAATTGACCATCACTCCAACACACAAAATGGTCACCCCCATGTGGCCACAAGATGGCCTGCAGGGGAGTGCATTTAGGGGTGACCAGGCCAGCAGGGGAGGGCAGTGGGAGGCAACCAGACCTGCAGGGGAGGGCAGTTGGGGGTGACCAGGCTGGCAAGGGAGGGCAGTTGGGGGAGACCAGGCCTGCAGGAGAGGACAGTTGGGGACAACTGGGCCTGCAGGGGAGGGCCATTGGGGGAGGACCAGGCCTGCAGGGGAGGGTAGCGGGGGATGACCGGGCAGGCAGGGGAGGGCAGTTGGGGGCAATCAGGCCGGCAGGAGAGCAGTTAGGCCTCGATCAGGGTGGCAGGGGAATGGTTAGGGGGGTGATCAGGCTGGCAGGAAGAAGTGGTTAGGGGCAATCAGGCAGGCAGGCAGGTGAATGGTTGGGAGTCAGCAGTCCTGGATTTTGAGAGGGATCCCAGATTGAGAGAGTGCAGGCTGGGTTAAGGGCCAACCCACCCCCTCAGCGCACAAATTTCATGCACCGGGACTCTAGTTTCCAATATAACTATGGTTACATAGTAATACTCACCACTTAGGGGTCTTCTGAATACTTATTATTTTGGCATGTACATTGTTTATCAATTTTCATATTTATCATTGTCAGTACATTAAAGACAAATGTGCTTAATATATTAGATGAGAAATCTTGGTACTACACACAAAAAAAATAGTTTAGCTTAATTGTTGCCAGTTAATCCATTTTAGAATCCAAGGCCATGTTGAAAGACGTTTGAAGGATTAGATGAATATGATAATTGTGTATCACAGTAAATTAAACTGATGGATTTCCTCCCCCAGGTGATTTTTTTCCTTTCTCCAAATGACTGCTTAATGTCCAAAAATATAACATGTACATTTATATCTTTTATTTATAAGTGATAACTAAAACCTTTACACTTAATGGACATTTTATTATGTTGAGTAGGAAGAATTGTTCTCAGGTTAGGAGAATGTTGAATACTGTAATTTAAAACTGAGGTTTGTGGCAAAAAAATAAAAATAAACTATGAAGTTAGTTTAACGGGCTTTGAAAAGTGATTCATAGCTATAATTTTTAGGTAAGGATTGATAGAGAAAGTTTTAAGGGGAGGTCTAAGACGAGGAGTAGGGTTCATTCTTCTTAGGGTCAGAATCTGGTAATATGGGAATTAAGTTTGGGTTTGTTGAAACATGGCTTTTGTGGGGCCTTGAATACTCTGTTTTACTATTGGGGTTTTTATATTTCACAAGATAGTTGGGGCCTCCAAGCACCACATCATTCCCAGATACTTCTATTAGAAATTATCTGCAGGTTAGCTGTACTGCTTACTCAGGGACACTGATGTTTTCTTGTTTATTGTAGGGACAGGATATTGCAGGTGTAGGTCCACTTAATCGAGCCTTTGTCCTAGTGAAAAAGCAGATGGTGAAGTGTGATCACACTTGGTCATCCATCCATCACCTAACGTATAGTTACAGCAAGCAGGATTTTAAATTTTGCCTTTTTTTATTCATGACAATTGAGGGAACTTTGTTGAGTGTGTTGACTTCTCTTTATGTTTTGTTTTCCATAGAAACGCTCCAGAGGCCAAGTGCTGTTTGATAAAGTATGTGAACATCTGAACTTGCTAGAAAAAGACTACTTTGGGCTTACATATCGAGATACTGAAAACCAGAAGGTGAGTAACTAAAAGCAGTGCAAAATACTAGGGCTTGAGCTGCTGCTCATTACTGCCAGAAAGTGACCTAGAATTGAATTGGTAAATCTCGCCCACCTCTCCTCAAACTCCGACATTTACTACTGTGAGTCCCTAACTGCTACTCCGAGCCTCCGATCACCTTATTTCTTCATAAAGGAAATTATTAACAGCTTCCTTTAATCTCAAATATTGTGGAAACCATAAGACTATGTTTCTCTTCAGTTGTTTATGGTTCCAGGAAAGCATTTTATATGTTGCTTTTTTGTGATGATATATTTCAGTATATATCATCTAAACTAATAAAAATGAAATAGTAAAATTAATCGTTTCTCCGAGACAGGGTAAGCCACGCCCACCAGCCAATCAGAGCGGCTGTATGCAAATTAGCCCAGCCAACATGGCGACCGCCACTCACGGACCTGAGTAAACGTTTAGGCAGCGTCCGTTGCAGCAGGAGCGAAAGCGATACTGTTTTCGGCCCTTGGCGGGCAGGCTCCGAAACATGTTTCAATAATGTAACAATCATAGAATCCTCAGGAGCTGAAGGGAACAGCAGCCTGGCCTGCCTTACTAAGAGTAACAAAGTCT
>PVJC01024035.1:0-25879 GCA_004026665.1 Murina feae
AGAACTTCTGTGCTGGAGACACCCTTATGGGGCAAGAGTTGTTTCAGTGGGGCTTTCATGCTCACTGCATCTGCCCCGAGTGTGTTCCTTATGGATCTGTTTTGTTTAGGTTAGTCCCACTCTGGCCACTGGGTGAGGCTGGCTCCTGTATCTTTAAGGAGGTGTTGATTAAGCCTTTGCCTTAGGCTACTCAGTCTTTTAAATGCAAAAGCCTCTGAGGCAGCTTGGGAGGGGTGGGGCCTCAGGGAGTTTGCAGGGCAGGGCGGAACAAATAGCTATGGCGCTTCTCAGCCCTGTGCTAAGAGACACCAGGTCTCTGTGTCCCACGGTAATTGCTGCAAGCAACGCTGAGAGAAACCCGCTTTGGATTTCCTCCCGGTGCCAGTCAGTCCCCCTTCTCCAGGTGTCTGGGTCCTCAGAAACTCACCTGGAACTGGAGTTCAGAGCTGCTGGGAACTTGTGGCTCTCTCCGTTTTGGAAAAGAACCACTTCCTCCGGCGCCAGCCCTCTCCCCGAGCCCGTGCGCGGGCCTCCATACCTCTGTACTTTGCTTCCGCTGCTCCTCTGAGTCTCAGACTCCTTTCTAGTTGTAGGATTTTCACTCAGCCAGCCTTTTTGTGGGTGCGAGTGGTGTCCGTGTGTTCTTTTCGGGGTTTTTCTGAAATAGTTGTTCACGGCTGCATTTACGGTGTTTATCTTATGCCGCCATCTTGCTGTCAATCCTAATTTTAAATGAGATAATAATTCAGTCTTTTTGTTCTGCTTAGATCCTATTTTGAATTTTTTTTTTAACAGTACAAGTTTATAGTTTGTGATACAACTCTTCCATTTGAATCAATGGTTTTTTTTTAGACCAACAAGTAGGTCATGCTAAACTTTTGATACTAAATTGAGTATATGCACTTAAAATATACTTGTGACCCAATTTTAAGTCCAGTAAAAATAAGCTCCCACCAAATTTGCTTTATATTTTGGCACAATCTTGTTGCTGTATTTGACTATTTCATTTTTTCTCCCATATGCCATCTGTTCTTTACCACTAAAAAGGTGGAGGGAGCCCTGGCCAAGAGGCTCAGTTGGTTGGAGTGTCATCCTGTACAACAAAAAGGTTTCAGGTTTGATAGCCGGGAAGGGCGCGTATGGAAGGTAACCAATCAAAAGTTTCTCTCTCACTTTGATATGTCTCTCTCTCTTTCTCTCATTAATAAACATACTCTCAGGTGAGAATAAAAAAATAAAGGCAGAGGGATAATAAACTCTTAACTCTCATTGACAGTTTACCTCTTCCATATGCAGAATTAAAATATACATGGTGGAAATATTTGAAGACATTCATAAGCTAAGTCACGAAATTGATTTTTTTTTTAAATAATGAGAGCCATCTATTCTCAGTCCTCTTTTCAACAACAGCCTTTTTTCTGGGAATAGGTCAGAAACAATTAATGTACTTTTTGGATCAATTTTATGTAAGTCTTTCTTTACAGGAAGAGGAAATGAGATATAATTCTTTAAGTTCACCTAAGATTTAATACTATAGTTTTGCCTGGAATATTAATTGCCTTTCCTTGAGACTTCCAGAGGTTGAATTTGGTAACCCAAGAGTTCTAGCCAATAGTAAAAACAATAAAATAAAATTTGCAATTTAAATAATTAATGTAGATTCACATTTAAATAATTAATTACAAAACACATTGTCTCTTAGTATCTACAGGATTTTAAAAATTAAACAGGACAATATTTCTGAAAAGAGCAACATTGAGAAACATTAGGTATGACACAACAAAATGTGGTCAATTGTAAATGTATCAATTATGACATTAAAACAACAAAGAAGTACACAGGGCTATATTTCTGTAATAAAATGTCCAGTGAGGTTGAATCATAAATATCAGGAAAAAATAATAACCAATACCAAAACACAGAAAGCAGCTCCTATTTCCAGGAGGCCCTCCACAGGCATTCATCACACTCACATATGTTTCTAGTGAATATACTTATGAACGCATCAGAATAAAATAAAAATACAGCATCACCATAGTTGCCTTTATTCTCAAATAGCAATTTTATGATAAAAATAATTTTGTTGATGATTATTTTTTGAAGTTTGTGCTTATCTTAAAAATGGATGATAGCCCCAACTGATTTGTCTCAGTGGATAGAGACCCTGCAGACTGAAGGGTCTCAGGTTTGATTCTGGTCAAGGGCATGTACCTTGGTTGTGGGCACATCCCCAGGAGTGGGTGTGCAGGAGGCAGCTGATCGATGTTTCTCTGTCATCGATGTTTCAACTCTCTATCCCTCTCCTTTCCTCTCTGTAAAAAATCAATAAAATATATATATTTTTAAAAATGGATGATAATAGTTAACCTCTATACTGAGTATTTACCTCGAGTTAGGGACTCTTTTAAGCACCTTGTATGGAATATATTATTGAATGATCACAGTAATCTACTAGTAGCTGGCTTGTTGTCAAAATATTGTGTTCAAAGCAGGTTAGTATCGTCCCCATATTACTGATGTGGAAATGAAGGCCCAATTAAATAACTTACACAAGGAAAAATAGCTAAGAAGTGACCTACCAGGAGTATAGCACAAGTAGACTGGTTTGACTTTATAGTCTTGTATTCTTAAGAACACAAAGTACTGCCTTACAGTTTATTAAGATGGTTTTCAAAACTCATTCTAAATTCTTGCAAAAAGGAGACAAATCTTTCTTAGCTTCTAATTTGTGCCTACAAAGATACTAAGCTCTCATTTTTTTCTTACTCCATAAGAGAATGAGAAATACCATAAACCATATATAACATACATGTTTGAAAATATCTTCTTTCTCCCTGTATCTAAATGTTAGTTTATCTAGGTATAGAATTCCAATTTCAAAATCATTTGCTTCAGAACTGAAATACATTCTTTCATTCTCTTTTACCATCCAGTGTAACTAATGAGAATTCTGATGTTAATTCCTTCGTAAACGATATCTTTTTTCATCTTGGCATATATTTAGGATATTCTCTTCATTCTTGATGTTTGAATCTTATCATTGCCTTATTTTCCTATTAAATATGCAAATTTAGATGTTTCTTTAATTCTAGGACCATTTCTTCTAGACATTTTTTCTTCTATTTTTAATTTATTATCCCTTATTTGTATAAGCTGTTTTCTGTAGAATTCCAACACTTGCACTGGAACACTTACACTGACTTTTTAACTTTTCTCTCATATTTTCCAACTCTGACATTTTTTCCACTTTTCCGTGCCTCAAATTTTCTTCTATTTTATATATATATTTTTTATTTTGACAATTAAAAATTTTAATTCCTAAGACATCCTTGTTTTGTATTTGATCCTTTTTAATAGCAATGTGATCTTGTTTTATGGATTGTATTATATCTCAAATAGTTGTGAGGACTAAAATATTTGTTACTTAGATTTTATGTGATTCCTCTAAGATCAATTATTTCATTCACTCATGTTCATTCTACCAAAAAGTGGAAAAGGGTTTTCCTCAAATACTTACTGATTCTTGGTTGTTCATTTATATTTGAAAATGGAAGACCAGGCAGCCAAGATTTCCTGTATTTCCATGTCTGTTTCCCCAACAGTTTTTTTTCCTTTGAGCGACAGAGGTCACTATCAGCTCTATGTATGCAGGAAGAATATATAACAGGCCAACTGCTTTTAGTTGTGGCTGAAAAGTGAGCAAGCACTCCTACTCCCAGTTACAAAATTAGGAAGGCTTTCCTGGGAGTTCTAATATCCACATTAAGAGAAATAGATATTTTCAGGCAGATTGTCTTATGTTTTATAATTTAGTTCTGTGATTTTAGCTCATGATTAAATTTTATAACCTCACATATGGAGGGCATGACTAGTTTAAGCGTATCAAAATAATCAACTTAATAATCACCTCACTTGTCACTCCTTGTACCTACTTATTCTGAATTTGTAGACTTTTTAATCACACTGCCATCTGTTCTGTAGCTTCCTTCTGGGTTTATACTGGGCAGTAGCTCTTGATGTAGTTTATCCATCAGTAAGATTAACCTGTCTTCCATAATCCATAAATGCACATACATTTCAAATTATTAATGCCTCATCATCTCATCCTTGGTGCTGTTATGAATTTATTCCATTTTGTACTCCTTTACTGACATTTCCAATGAGGCATTTGAATGAAGGGGAGAAAACTACATGTGCTCAATAAAAATATTATTTAAAAAAATTAATTCCTAGTTATCTACTCATTTCCATAGAAAACCTAGGGCCTGCCAGGTACAGGTTATGACTGCTAGTAAGTCCATTGAAAGATGACTGACATCTCAAGGAGCAAGACAAAAGCAGCCCTATCTGGTTTGGCTCAGTGGCTAGAGTGTCAGCCTGCAGACCAAAGGACCCTGGGTTCAATTCCAGCCCAATTGGTGTATTTTCCTTATATTGATATTTCTCTCTGTCTTTTCCTCTCTCTAAAAATCAATGGAAAAATAAAAAAGACAAAAGCAACCAAGTTGGTAGATATTTTATTATTTTACGTGGTGTATGTATGTATAATTTTATACTCCTGTAAAAAAGCAAAGATAAATATCTCTATATTTGGACTATTCGTTTTATTAATATGAACTAAGTGTAACTGTCTCTCTATATTTACAGGCTAGCTTCATTGACAATCTTGCTTTTGGAAACCCTCTTGTGTATTTTGCTCATTTGTAGACGATATCCATGCACTTATTCATTCAACAAATATTTATTCATTATCTATAATGTGGCATCATTATATTATGTGCTAAAGATACAAAAGTAAATAAGAGAGACCTCTGATCTTATAGAATTTACAAACGAAGATAGAAATACACAATAAACAACTAAGCCAACAAATTACTAAATAACAAATTTTATTTTGTTCTTACTATTGTAAAAACAAAAATGATTCAATTTCCTACAACTCATGATAGTAGAAATTCAGGAATTGAGACCTAGCTGGGTTGGTTCAATGGGTAGAGTGCCAGCGAGGGTTCGATTGGACTGGAGCGCTCTGGGGACAACCAATTAATGTGTCTTTCTCACACATACTTCACTCTGTGTCTCTCCCCCTCTATTCCACTCTCTCTAAAAATCGATGGAAAAATAGCCTCAGGTGAGGATTAACAAAGAAAGAAAGAAAGAAATTGAGGAATTGAAAAATATTACTAAAAGGACCTTTTCCACTCTCCAGAAATTGCTGGTCAAACTTTATGTACCTGGCTTTGTGTGCTAGTTGCAGCTCAACATGACATTTAAAAAGTTGCTAATATTACATCATTATTTATTCTGAAGCTAATATTAAATCTATTTACGTTTCATAAAAATAAATATATCAACAGTGGTAAATAAAACAATTTCACTTACAAAAAATGTGCCAGGTCAAATAATGGAAGGAGAGAGCCTGCAGAAATATATTAGTATAGAGATGTTAATGAGCTTTAAAATGATGCATTGTGAGCTTATCCTGTGAAACTGGCTGTTTGCCAGACATGGTAATAATATCCTGTGTACTAAATAGCATATCTGAGGGTCAGAACAAAGTTTATTTTAAAGCTGTCAATATTTCATTATTACTTTTGCTTTTATCCCTTCATTTTTCAAAGTTTTTCTTAAGCATGTTCTCATCGATCAGACTTAAGTTGTCTTGCTGGAATGTGTAAAGACAGCAGACCGATCATAAATTCAATTCTATAACACTAACTGTCTGGCTGTGAAACGTTCTCAGCCTAAATGCAAATTAGGTGCCAATTCATTCCTCCCTCTTCCTCCTCCCCAGCCTTTTCTCCCTCTCCCATCCCTACACTCTTTGATGCTAACTCTAGCTCTAACACTGGAGATTTTATAGGAGTGCACAGAGACTCTCATGTATTTTAAAACTATGAAGTAAACAGATTTTGATCCTTTCTTTACCTATATTCTCTTTCATGACTTTTACATAAGTCTTGACTGTGAGAAAAGGGTCAATTTGTTTCTTCATAAATCTCTCTACTAGAAAGAAAATCTCTGAAAATGTAAAGCTTGAAGTGGCTTTGTGATCATCATTTTAAAGTAGTCACATTATTTTACCATGCAAGAAGCGATGAAAAAAATGAATTTTTATTAATTTTTTTGCTGTTTAAAGTATTACAAAGAGTAGAACATGTCTCCTTTCCCCCCCTATTGACCTCCTCCCATTGGCCCCCCCATCCCTGAAGCACATACCCTCAATCCCTAGTGTCTGTATCCATTGTTATGCTTATATGCATGTGTACAAGTCATTTGGTAAATCTCTTACCTCCTCCCAACTCTCCCCTGCTTTCCCACAGAAGTTTGACAGTCTGATAGATGCTTCTTTATCTCTGTATCTATTTTTGTTCTTTATATTCCATAAATGAGTGAGATCATGTGATGTTTATCTTTCCCTGACTGGCTTATTTCGCTTAGCATAATGCTCTCTGGTTTTGATTGGATTGTTTATCTTCCTTTTGCTATCCATGTTGCTGCAAATGGTAAGAAGTCCTTTCTTTTTACAGCAGCATATTATTCTATTGTGTAGATGTACCACAGTTTTCTAATTCACTCATCTGCTGATGGTCACTTAGGCTGTTTCCACATCTTAGCTATGGTGAATTGTGCTGCTGTGAACATAGAGGTGCATATATGCTTTCTGAGTGGTTTTCCTGGTTTCTTGGGATATATTCCTAGAAATGGGATTACCAGCTCACATGGAAGTTCCATTTTTAATTTTTTGAAGAAACTCCATACTCTTTTCCACAGTGGCTGCACCAGTCTGCATTCCCATCAGCAGTGCAAGAGGATTCCCTTTTCTCTGCATCCTCTCCAGCACCTACCATTTGTTGATTTGTTGATGATAGCCATTCTGACAGGTGTGAGATGGTATCTCAATGTTGTTTTGATTTGCATCTCTAAGATGTTTAGTGACTTTGAACATGTTTTCATATGTCTTTTGGCCTTCTCTATGTCCTCTTTCAAAAAGTGTCTATTTAAGTCCTTTGCCCATTTTTTTTATTGGATTGTTTATCTTCCTTTTGTTAAGTTGTATGAGTTCCCTATAAGTGTTGGAGATTAAACCTTTATCAGTGATAACATTGGCAAATATGTTCTCCCATGCAGTGGGCTTTCTTGTTGTTTTGTTGATTGTTTCTTTTGCTGTGCAGAAGCTTTTTATTTTGATGTAGTCCCATTTGTTTATTTTATCCTTAGTTTCCATTGCCCTAGGAGTTGTATTGGTAAAAATATTACTACGACTTATGTCTGCTATTTTGCTGCCTATAGCTTCTTCTAAGATTTTTATGGTTTCTTGTCCTATGTTTAAGTCCTTAATCCATTTTGAGTTTATTTTTGTGTATGATGTAAGTTGGTGCTCTAGTTTCATTTTTTTGCATATATCTGTCCAATTTTCCCAACACCATTTATTGAAGAGACTGTCTTGACTCCATTGTATGTTCTTGTCTCCTTTGTAAAATATCAAGCATAGTGGGTTGGGGTGATTTCTGGGTTCTCTATGCTGTTCTATTGGTCCATATGTGTGTTCTTGTGCCAGTGCCAGGCAGTTTTGAGCACTGTGGCTTTGTAATACAGTTTGATATCTGGTATTGTGATCCCTCCTACTTTGTTCTTCTTTCCCAGGATCACTGCGGTTATTCAGGGTCTTTTTTTTTTATTCCAGATGAATTTTTGGACAGTTTGTTCTAGGTCTTTGAAATATGCCATTGGTATTTTAATGGGGATTGCATTGAATCTGGAGACAAATTCTTGAGTTTTGATGTGTGTTTTATATGTTTCTCTTTTAAATTTCACATTATTATAAAAATGCCTTAAAATGGTTGCATTAAAATTGGACTCTAATACATTAATTATTTCCACATAAGCAAGCTACTTGTTTTATTTTTCCAGTTGGCATGAAATATTAATTTGTTAAAATTGCAATATATATTTATTCTGCATATGTGCTAAGTATCATCCATTCAAGGCACACTAAAAAAATCTAGTTATAATTATATTTTGTTTACTAGATGCAAAATTTACATTGTTTAAATAGAAAAGAAGCACATATTCAATAGAGAACGTCATGTCTAACAGTGAAAATTTATCCTTGCAGTGGTCTCGTTTAAACAAACACTTAAAAAACCTTTTAATTTTATACTATCAGTCTACAAACAAAAATAAAAACTCTGTCATATAAGGTCATAAAAGTTAGACTCAAAATTGTTTGTTCAAATCTTTTTTGGAATCTGAGATATCCCGCTCAGTAAATCTGCATCTGGGAATTTTTCCTGTACACACAACTCTTATATATTTAACGAATACTAAATCAGTTTATACCTGAATTAAATTTAAGTACCCACACTATATGTCATGTCAACATAAGAGATGAAGAAAATTGTGCTCTAGGATATCTAAAAAATTAGGGGCTATGATTCCTAGGGATTACCAGTGCAATTGACTTTGTTCATTTTGTTTTAGAAAATTTGCAAGAAATATTATTTATAACCCAAAATCTGGTTTTCAAACCATTGGTTATGAATATAAGATTACTTGATTTGTTATCCTTGGTTAAATGTGAATAATTTCAGTAATATTTCTGGCATGAGAATGAAAATGGCTGAAATGATTTCTATGAATGACTCCTATTTGTTTCGGCAAGACTGGACTTGAGGGTTTTCACAGAGCTTTTCTTCAATAATTATATCCTAACACAATCAGCTGGAGTCCACCACGCTTTGACTTCCTACGAGGTGGGATCTAGTGATGGTAATACTAACAGAGATACTTTCTGCCCCAGCCTTGCTCAGACTCTGTCTTATTTACATTTTAATTCCCATAAGAAAGTTTTGTATTATACACAGTATGTGCTATTAGAAATTGCATTAAGTCAATCAAAACAGTAGAACACGGGGAATGAATAAAAGGGCTTAAAAATTAGCCATAGAAGGAGACTGATCTAGAGTTTTATAATATTCAAGAACTCCTTAACTCTGTGAATTTAGGTAAATTGCTCAAGTTTTCACTTGCCTCATCTCTAAAATGGGCATTATAATCTCAGTGTCACCAATTAATTGTAAATAAAATAATGAATTCCTGGCCTGTTAGCTCAGTTGGTTAAAGGCATGCTAGCTCAATGTGCCAAGGTTGTGGGTTTGATCCTCAGTCAGGGCACATAAAAGAAACAACCAATGAATATGTAAATGAGTGGAACAACAAATCGATGTTTCTCTCTCTCTCTCTTTCTTCTTTCCTTTCTTTCTCTCTACCCCCTCCCCTCTATCTCTAAAATCAATAAAAATAAATAAAGGATGTAAAGTACTTAAAATAATTTCTGCTAATAGTAAATTATTGATAAATAATAAATATTAGTTATTAATTATTAGTAGCTAACTAATAAAAGTATACCATTCTTTAATGTGGTAATAGTTTAAAATGTGGATTATTGAATCAGAAAAATTCTGCTCTGTCAGTTACTAGCTTAGTCATCTAGGGTAATTCACTGAAATTATCTGCGCCTCAGTATCTTCATGCACAAAATGGAAATCATAATACTAACTAGGGGCCCGATGCATGAAATTTGTGCACAGGTAAGTGGGGGAGGAGGAGGGCAGGCGGGGAAGTCCCTCAGCCGGACCTGCACCCTATCCAATTGGGGAGTCCTCAGGAGATGTGCTACTGATGGCTTGGGCCCACTCCACGTGGTTCTCTGCTCTCTGCCAGGCCTGTCTGCTCCACACTACAGGGATGGGCAAGCAGGCCCTGCTGGGCGCTGCCTGTGGGGTCCCTGATGGCTTGAGCCCACTCATCCCCTTATCTACAACCGCCTTGGCCTAGCCAAGGCCCAGCCAGGGCAGTGGTTGGGGGTTCCCTGATGGCTCTGGCTCCCCATGCCCCCTTATCCCCTCATCCACAGCCAGCAGCGGCTGGGGTTCCTCAATGGCTCATGCCCCCTCGTCCCCTTGTCCACAGCCACTGCCCAGCAGGCCCTGCTGGGCCCCCACTTGTCTGCTCAGGGGGTCATCATGGCAACCTCCCAGCAGGCCTTGTTAGATGCTGCCTGCAGTGTGATTACCTGCTGGGCTCCCATTGCCAGGGTAATGCCACCAGCATCCTGCTCCACCGCTATGGGCGCCGCAATTTTTGTCCCAGAGTGGCAGTTAATTTGCATATTACTCTTTTATTAGAGTAGATTATCTCATAAGGTTGCTATGAAGAGTTAAATGAGATAAGAATTCATGTAAACTGTTTAACCAGTAGCTGGTATATAGTAAACTCTCAATAATTTTTTCTTGTTTTTTTCTTTTTTTTAATTCTTAGTCTTTTGGACTCTATAGAGCCAATTAACATTGAAAAACCTTCATTTTAATGAATCAAATTGTTAAAATTTTTAAGAAAAATAAAAGTGTGTGTACCTTATAGAGATTATTTTCTATGATAAATCTTCCAGTGAAAGTTTAATGAGTGTAAAAAGAATAAACAACAACAACAAAAAAAAAAACAAGATCAAAGAGCACTGACATTTGCCCTGTTTTAAGATCTTTATTAGTAGAGTCCTTGGGATATGCTTTTTTAAAAAATGTATTTTTATTGATTTCAGAGAGGAATGGAAAGGGAAAGGTAGAAACATCAATAATGAGATATATAAACATTATTGACTGGTTGCCTCCTACACATCCCATACTGGGGATTAAGCATAAAACTTGGACATGAACTGTGACCCCCTGGTTCATAGGTCGATGCTCAACCACTGAACCATACTGGCTGGGCCTTGGGATACATTTTAATAGTCCTATTTCACCTGCAAGTCCAAATAATTTTTAATATCACTTCATTAAAATTTACAAATGCGTATATCCAGATGCAACACTTAACTTGGCGGTATATGTACACAGTGCTATAGCATCAAAGGCTCTGACAAATTCTTCCACAAGAAATACCCCATTATTCACACCCATCCACCAAAAGTTCACCCACTCTTAAAGGCCCAGATCAAAATCCAATTCCTCATTGATGCTTTCCCAGATTCCTTCACAAAATGTCATCTCCATAATTGTCATGACTCTTTTAATGTTCATATTTTAATCACTCATAGTACTCTGTCTCTTACCATAAGTTTGCATATATCAGTATGTTTCTCTTATTTCCCATACTAAATTATATCAATTAGAAATTGCCATAAGTAATCATATAATTTTAGAAACTAAAATTCCAATTATGAAACTATAGGAAACAAAATCAGCTTCTTTTTATTTTTTTTCAGTCCTGATGAACACAGAAACTCTATTCAAGTTAAATTTCTCTTTTTGTATCATAGACTGTTTTCACCCTCTGAGAAATTACGGTATTTTGATTTGAAAATGCCTATATACATTGTTCTAATCAAGTTTTAATTCAGCCTTGAAAAATGCTTCCTTTTTCACTTTTATTGTTGACTACAATTAGAAATTTAAGCATTTTTATTTCCAGGTGGTCTCACCAAAAGTTGTGCAGATAAATCTTAATATGTAGGCTTAAGATTTAGCTTTGAAAGCTGATATGTTGTTTTGTTTTGTTTTGTTTTTTTCCATAGCAAGGAGCTTTAACACAAGCCAAAGCTTAGGAGAATTATCTGGTTGTAGCCATGATAGAACAAAGCAGAACCATACTTGCCCTCCTCACATAAACAACTAGAAAACTGGACAATCAATATGAAACCACAATATTTAGGAATTGGTCAAAGGGCAACACAGGACTAGGATCCAAGATAAAAACAAGACAAAACAAAACAAAAACAAACAAAAGAGATGATACCTAAAGATCATTTTGGCTCTACCCACAGAGGCACTTTCTAAACCAGGGTATATGAAAGGAAAACCTAAGTACGATGTGACAGAAATTCATGGCAGGGGTTCAATGACTTGAGAAGACAGACATAGGAGTTAGGCAGATTGTTGGGGCTAAAATTCATAGGGCTCTGAACTGGAAAGGTGGCAGGTTCACAGAAAAGAACTCAAAAATTCTGCATTAAGGACCAACTTGTGTCTGTTGCTAACTATTAAGCCACACATGAATAGACTGAAACAATATAAGATGAGGCAAAAACAACTGAGAACATTTAAACTGAGGGCCTCACACAGATTGGGGAAAATTTCAACTATGGACCAGCAAGATTGGCTAGTACTAACTGAATAGCCAGGACATTCAGTAGAGACCAAATGAATGCACTACTCTAATAGGATGGGTAAACTAGCAGTAAAAGCTATGTAGAAGTGCTCTAATAAGGCTTAGGATAAAAACCCTAAAGGGTCAAGTTAAGGCAAGTAACTTAATTGCCTGCCATAAAAAGTCAAACATTTTTTTAAGATAACATAAAAATCACCAAAAAGTAAAATTACAGTGACCAACATCCCACAAAAATTAACAGACAGGTAAAAAAGAAGAAAAAGAAGACTCATAAGCTGGAGAAGGACTAGTCAACAACAAAAGAAGCTGAAATCACATACATGGTGGCATAATAAAAAGGCAGTGTAGAATAACTACTATGAAAAACAGCCACAATTAGGGGGGAACTGGAAGACAGAAACAGAACCAAGTAGGACTTTTAGAGATTAAAACTACAATTTCTAAAAATGAAGATACACTGAATGGGCTTAAATTGAACACTGTAGAAGAAAAGTTCAGTGAATCTGAAAACATGGCAACAGAAATTTTCTAACTTGAAGGACAGAAAGAAAAAAACACCAAAGACACAAAAAATAACTGAGCCTTAGAGACACATGAAATAATATCCAGGAATCTAACCAACATGTAATCAAAACATGCTTTGATATTTTTAAAATTATTATTTATTAAATTTATTGGGGTGACATTGGTCAACATAATCATATAGATTTCAGGTGTGGAATATGTTACAAGATCTGTATATTGTGCCATGTAGCCACCACCTGAAGCCATATCTTCTCCTGTCACCATACTTGCGTTGATATTCTTGTAGTTAAGTTCTACCCAGAGGCACAAAAGTCAGAGTTAATGTCAGACTTTTGATCAGAATCTTAACAATCAGAAGACAGTGAATGATAAAGCACTGAAAAATAGAAAACTGTTAAAGAAGAAGTCTATATCCAGTAAAAATAGCCTTCAAATATTAAGGCAAAGTACCTCTTCAGGCAAAAATACACTGATATAATCTGTAGTAACCAAATTTTCACTACTAAAATTTTGCAAAATTTTCAAAGAGAAGGAAATGATACCTAATAGAAAACTGTTTTCTATAGTAAGAAATGAAGAAGAGCTATAGAAGTTGTAAATGCATGAGTAAATGTAAGACTCTCGTGTTTGTATTTCTTTAGTTTAAAGGATAACTGATTGTTTAAAGTAAAAATAGTATCAAACTATTGTGCTTTTTATAACATACGTTGAAATGGGAAACGTCTACTCTAATAAAAGAGTAATATTGAAATTAACCATTTCTCCGGGATGCCTAAGCCATGCCCACCACCCAATCAGAGTGATTGTATGCAAATTAACTCAGCCAAGATGGAGGCTGGCAGTGCACTGGGCCCATAGTACTTTTATAAATGTTTTTAATTCTCACCAGAACATATGCCTTTATTGATGAGAGAGAGAGAGAGAGAGAGAGAGAGAGAGAGAGAGAGAGAGAGAGAGATGTGGGAAAGAAACATCAATCTGTTGCCTCCCATATGAACCTCAACCAGGGTACCCGCAGCCCAGGTACGTGCCTTGACCAGGAATGGAACTGGCAGCCTTTTAGTGTATGGGATGACACTCCAACCAACTGAGCCACCCTGACAGGGTGGGAAGCATGCTTTCATAGAGATCTCATATTATACATTAAGTGGTGTAATAGTAGTATTTGAAGATATACTCCAAAAATGTAAATGTAGACATTGTAAACTACAGGACAAAATATAGGGACATGTGTCAAAAACCCCATGATGGTAGTTTTAAAATCCAAGTATATTACTAATTGCATTAAAGATAAATTGTCTAAATACTTCAGTTAAAAGATGGAGATGGAATGGATTAAAAAGGACAATTGGTATGACCTACAACATGCACTTCAAAGATAAAAACAGACAATTTCGATGTAAAATAATGAAGAAAGATAACACCATGAAAACTATTCATAACATAAATGGAGTGGCTTTATCATACAAATTAGACTTCAAAGCAAAAAAAAATACTGCTAATGAAAAATCATTTCCTAATAATGATGTCATTCAGCTAGAAAATATAACAATCCTACATGTGCATGCACCTAATTATAGAGCTTTAAAATACACAATAGAGTGAAATGGAGAAATAAAATAGCCCAAATTGTGGTTGGAAATTTAAAAATTCCATGGGGGGTGGTGGTAATCAATAGAATAAGTAGGCAGAAAATCAGGATGATATGCAAAAGAAGGTCTGAACAACACAAAATCCCTTGCACATAGCAATTTTATAGAATACTTACCCAACAAGGGAAGAAACAGATTTATTGTATTTTTTTAAACATCTTTATTGATTTCAGAAAGGAAGAGAGAGGGAAAGAAAGATAGAAACATCAATGATGAGAGAGAATCATTGATCGGTTGCCTCCTGCACATCTTGTACTGAGGATCCAACCCGCAACCTAATCATGTGCCCTGACTGAGAATCAAACCTGTGACCTCCTGATTCATAGGTTGATGCTCAACCACTGAGCCACTCCACCTGGGCAGATTTGTTTTAAGTTTACATGAAATAAGGCATAAATTGAGACTAAAAAATCTTAATTACAGAGTAGTGAAATCATAAGACAAAGTTGCCTAGCCACAATAGAATTAAATTATAGCTCAGTATCAGAAAGCTATTTACAGTCATGTGTAGCTCCAGTGGCAGAAAGCTAAAGCTTTATGGAGTTCATGTTAGCGGACACAGCTGGAGGCCAGCAGAGTAGTTTGAAATTAAGAGTCAATTCTAAAAGCAAGAAAATCAAAGACAGAGTGAGCTAAAATTGCCCAAATCATTAACCAACTACACTATTATCCATGTACAGGGGAGAATGTGTAGGGGCCAAGCTTAAAAGAAGCAATTATGGGAGATCTTAAGAATGGAACAGAGATAATGCAAGTGAGATAAAGAGGTGCTATGGATAGAGTTGAAAGACTTGGTACTGTTAAGAGGCCAATAAGCACAGTATGCTATACAACTAAGACTAGACATAAAGATCAATGAAACAGCTTTAAGAATCCAGAAATAGATCCACACTAATAAGGTCAGCAGATTTTTGCCAAAGGTTCCAAGGTAATTCACTGAGGAAATTCTAGTCTTTTCAAACTACAGGTGCTGAAATAATTTAAATATACACATAAGGATAAAAAACAATATTATCATTTTCAACAACATGGATGGACCTAGAGTGTATTATGCTAAGTGAAATAAGTCAGACAGAGAAAGACAAATACTGTATGATTTCACTTATTTATGGAATCTAAAAAGCAAAACAAACAAAAAGACCAAATTCATAGATAAAGAACAAATTGATAGTCACCATGTGGGAAGGGAATTAGGATTAGGGGGATGTGTGCAAAAGGTGAAAAGAATTAGAAAGTACAATTGGCAGTTATTAAAATGGTCATGGTATAAAATGGAGCATAGGGAATATAATCAATCTATAATAATAAAAGCATAATATGCTAATTAGACTGGATGTCCTTTGGGACGACCTTCCGGATGAAGCCGGGGTTGCGAGGGAAGCCTGGGTCCCGGGGGCCTGCCAGTGGTCAGAGGGAAGCCTGGGTCCCAGGTGCCAGAGGGAAGCCAGTGCAGGCAGCCAGGGGCAGGAAGGCCTACTTTTGCAAGAAATTCATGCATTGGGCCTCTAGTAATATTATAATAGCTATGTATGGTGTCAGGTCGGTATTGGACTTACGGAGTGATCACTTCATAAGGTATACAAATGTGTAATCATTATGTCGTACACCTGAAACAAATTTAATATTACATGTGGCCCTGACTGATTTGGCTCAATGGATAGAGCATCAGCCTGCAGACTCAAGGGTCCCAGGTTCGATTCCAGTCAAGGGCCATGTACCTTAGTTGTGGGCACATCCCCAGTGGGGGGTGTGCAGGAGGCAGCTGGTCGATGTTTCTCTCTCTTCAATGTTTCTAACTCTCTATCCCTCTCCCTTCCTCTCTGTAAAAAATCATACAAAAATTAAGAAATATATTGCATGTGTATTATAATTGAAAAATAAATTTAAAAAAGAAAAGACATGAGTATCAACTGTTATCTAACACCAAATATAAAAATTAGTTTTGAAATGGATTGTGGGTCATAATATTAAAGCTAAAGCTATAAATCTTTGTGAATAGAAGTAAGCCAAACCATGGCCATGGACCATGTTTGATATACAGTGTGTTTTGGCACTGCACTCAAATTATCCTTGTGCCAAGAATATTTTTTTTAACATTTTTATAGGAGAGGAAGGAGGAGGAAAAACACAGACCATAGGTAGTTCTAAAAGCCTAAAATATCTGCTATCTGACCTTTATAGTAAAAAGTTTTCTGACCACATTATAGAAGGCAAAAAAGGAGGACTTCTTTGCAATTTAGAACTAGGCAAAAAGCACATATAATAATCTCCAATAAATTGTACTTCATAAACTTTTAAAATTTCAACTCTTTGAAATACTGTTAAGAAAATGAGAAAACATGCCAGAGATTGGAAGAAAAGATTCACAAATCACATTATCTGTTAAGGATTTATATCTGGAATATATAAATACTTCTTTTTTTCAAATATATTTTATTGATTTTTTACTGAGATGAAGGGAGAGGGATAGAGAGTTAGAAACATCAATGAGAGAGAAACATCCATCAGCTGCCTCCTGCACACCCCCCTACTGGGGATGTGCCTGCAACCAAGGTATATGCCCTTGACCAGAATCAAACCTGGGACCTTTCAGTCCGCAGACCAATGCTCTATCCACTGAGCAAACTGGTCAGGGATATAAGTACTTCTTACAACTTAATAATAAAAAGACCATCAACAGCACAATAAATAAATTAGGAAGAGTTCAGAGAAGATATTTCATGATAGAAGATATGTGCATGAACAATAAGCCCATGAAAAGATGAAAACAATCATTAGTTATCCAGGATATGAAAATTAAATATATAATGATGACATTTATAATGACTAAAATTTGTTTGTTTCATACTACTTTATTTAGGGGAGGGGAATGGTTCCATTTTAACTCCTCAATTTTTTTATATATTTCTCATATGTTTCTTTCCTCATTCATTCATCTAGTTTTGAGGGGCTACTCAGTGTCACCTTGATCAGCCAGCCATCTTCATAACAAGCCTGTTGACAAGTCCTGGATTTTCTGTAAGAGCCTCATTAGTTTCAGTTTTCTCCTGACAGGAGAACAGAGTTCACTAGCAGCTTTCACGCTTCCCAAAACACCAGACTCACCTTGTTTGTTCAATTTTGTCCCAACTTTAGGCAAACTACAGTAAACAACATCCTCCAAAGCTTCCTGTACAAAATTGCTGATTTGTGGGAAACCACCTATTGTCTTCACTAGCGGAGAGGTGTGGACAAGGAGCCCAGAACGCTGGTGACCTTTGAGGCCTGGCAAAGGTCAGAGCTGGGCACCCACTGTTTAATCAAGACAATGGTAGCTGAAGCAACTTTCCCACCAGATAGTCATGTAAATCCTTACTAGTAAGATAGTCTGTCTGTTACTGGAAATTGCCTGCCTAAGGGCTATAGGTGTGTCCCAAACTGAATAAAAAGATGGCAAGGACTGAGCCCAAGTGGAGTCCTTCTTGCGTTGGGCTCCCTCCTGGCCCCCCAATTTCCAAATTATTATTTTTTGTCTCGTCTCTGTCATTTGTGTGCGGCCCATTCTCCAGGTCCTGAACCCTGAACCACGCAGGACGTGGGATCATTCACACTGATTCCCACTGTTCCAATACCATTTTCTGTTGTTATCCATTCATGTTTCTCTGTGAATTTATCCACTGACAGCACACTGGGGCCTGTGTCCAGTAACCCCATGGCACCCGTCCTCAGGCCCAGACACTCCACTTAGAGCCATGTTTGCAGCTCTGGAATTTTTAAAGATTGACAATATCAGGTGTTGAGAATGTGGAACAAATGGAATGCTTGTACATTGTTATTGGGAATGTAAAATGGTATAACTTTGGATAACAATCTGACAGGTTTACATAAAGTTAAGCACAGCATAAAACACAGCAATCCCACTGCTAAATGTTAAATAAGTTACAGGAAACATCATGGCAACACAAAGATTTACAAGTTAATGTTCCTAGTGGCATCATTACTAATAGTTAATGTTAGGTCGAAGTGGGGTCCAGAAGCTGATGCATGCCCCCACAAGGCAGATGGCGACTTAGATACCGGTCCCTCCCTGGAATTTCTAACAAGTCAGCTACCAGACAGATGGTGACATAGATTCCTTTGTGGAAACTTGAAGACCCCCATGGCAGAACTCCTACAGCTCATACTCCCCCGCCCTCACTGAATAGCTGTATGAAAAAACACCCCTTACTCCCTCTTGGTGCAACTCCATTGGCCCCACCCCAGGACCTGTGGACCTCGCCCAGGAGCCCAGAATAAATTCTCCTCCTTCAATCTGCCTGATTCTCTGACTCAGTTTCCTGCACCATGAACCTCACAGTTAAGACCTGGAAACAATTCAAATATTCATCAACTAGCTATGCCTGGTCACTCGTTGCTGTGGCTCAGTCTGGTTAAATGGAAAAGAAAGAAAAGAGAAAGTGCATGTGTCTTATATGTTTAATTGCACAATGCTTGTGGGTATACAATGCACCCTCCTGGGCGGCTGCCCCTGGCACACCGCTGCCCCCGCCCTGCCCAGCTGATCTGGCCTTGCACACGAGCGCCTCTGCAGCCCAGGCCCCCCAGTGCCAGCATGCACCCTCACTCCCCACAGGCGGCTCACGCCCTGCACCCCGCACCCCGTGCCCAAAGTGGCCCAGCCACTCCCAACTCCTCCTGGCAGAAGCCCTCGCCAAGCCGCCCATAAACTGGAGGAAAAAGGAGCGGAGGAAGCTCCCCTGCCCTCGCCCACCACACTCCTCGCGAGCCCTCAGGCCTCAGTGTGAGGGGGGACCTCGGCAGCTGCCCGCACCCTGAGCCCCAGCCCAGCCCTGGCCCGAGGCCCAGCCCCTTGCTGGTTGATATTTCGCAACATGATAATTGGCACGCCAATTTTCAATTGCAGTACATGTGGTGGCATCCCTGGCAGATCCAGTGAATTCCAAAATTCTGTTGGATAATTAACCGCTTCATCTGCTTCCACAACAGTGTTGATGGACTTGTATGTGACTGCCTGGCTTTGAATGTTAGACTGAATAATATTGTTAAGTTCATAGTGTGTGTTGCTTTTACGTCCAACAGATGGCGCTGTTCTTAAAAAATGCATGTTTTTACCTGTTTTTTCAGAAAAAGCATGTTTTTATGTGTCACAGGTGTGACATCTATATAATGTAGGTATATAAAAACATGCATAAATTAGAATGCAATGTTGTTTCAAAATTTCAAAGCAATCAGTGAAAAACTTTCAGAGATTTGAGATTTTGAACAAATGAACATTTACATTTTTATTTATATAGATAGGTAAATGGATAAACAAAATGTCCTATAGCTGTAAATTGGAATACAAGTCATAATAAAAAAGAACAAACTACAAATGTAAAGAACATGGATGAATCAAAAAATATGCTTAGTGAAATAAGTCAGATACAAATAATGAATACTGTATGATTTCACTTATATGAAACTAGGGGCCCAATGCACAAAAATTTGTGCACTCAGCAGGGGTGGGGGGATCCTTCATCCCAGCCTGTGCCCTCTCACAGTTTGGGACCCTGGAATCCATTGGGGCACACAGCACACATGGAGGGCATGCCTCTGTATGTGCTGTGTGCCCTGATTGCACCGATTTCCAGGCCTCAGTTTCGGGGGCGGAGCTGGCTCGGTCTCTCTGCCTCTGAGGCTGCCCTGCCATCTGTAATCCACAACCGGATCTATTTTAGGCCTCCACCACCAGTGCCCTGCTCCTCCCCCTGTGGTTGCAGCCTGTGGATTATGGGGCTTCTCTCTGGCTGTGGCCTCTGCCATCTTGGCTGGGCTAATTTGCATACAACTGCTCAGATTGGCTGATGGGCGTGGCTTACCTGACCCAAAAGATGGTTAATTTTAATATTACGGTTTTATTAGTTTAAATTCTAGAAAAAATAACCTATAGTTACAGAAAGAAGGAGAATCAGATGCCTGTGGCCAGATTTGGAGAGAACTGACTAGAAAAGAAGCTTAAGAGAATATTTTGTTTGAGTTATGGAAATGTTGTATATTTTAATTACTGTGATCAGTACACAGGCATACATATATGTCAAAACTCATTAAATGGGCAGTTAAAATGGGTGTACATTATTTCATGTAAATTGTATCTCAAAGGTTTTTTATTTTATTAGATGCATATGAGCAATACAAGTCAAGTAATATGGATGACATAAAGACAAAGTTTCAGGGCCCTGTTTTAGGCCTACTTTGAAAAGTAGTATAGGAAATTCTCGAAGTAAACAGGCTGCCGGGAATATCCTCATGGAAGTTTCTCAGGAAGAAGCCTAGAGGGAGGTTACAGTTCCCGGGTAGAGCAGACACTTGACAATCTCCCTAACAGTCTTCTCTCCTTACTTGCTGCTGAAACCACAATATGATACAGGAACCCTACCCCTCCACCATGTGATTCAGAGCTAAGTAATGCATGTTTTATCTAATTACTAGAGGCCCAGTGCATTGAGTGTCTGCCCCCGGTGATGGTCAGTGTGGGTAATAGTGACCAGTCATTCCCAGTTGTTCAGCTGTTAGGGTCCATTTGCATATTACCCTTTTATTATATAGGATTATTGATTCTTGAACAATTGGGGAATAGAGTTGTTGTCCCCTTGCACAGACAAAAATCCCTGTATAACTTTTGATTCCCCAAAGCTTAACTACTAATAGACTACTATTGACTGGAAGCCTTAATAATACAATCGATTAACACATATTTTGTTTGTTATATGTTTTGTGCACTATATTCTTATAATAAAGTAAGCTACAGTACAGAAAACATTATTAAGAAAATCATAAGGGCCCGGCTGGTGTGGCTCAGTGGTTGAGCACCAGCCTATGAACCAGGAGGTCATGGTTCAATTCCCAGTCAGGGCACAAGCCTGGGTTGCGGGCTTTATGAGTGATTGTGTGTGCAGGAGGCAATTAATCAGTGATTCTCTCTCATCATTGATGTTTCTATCTCTCCCTACCTCTCCTTTCCTCTCTGAAATCAATAAAATGATATTTTAAAAAAATCATAAGGAAGAGAAAATACACTTATAGTACTTATTTTTTAAAATCCTTGTATAAGTGGACCTGAGCAGTTGGAACCTGTGCTGTTCAAGAGTCAACTGTGCAGTGATCTAACTGGTCAACATTAGATTTATAGGTGGGCATGTAATTCACTTTTGCCTAATGATACATAAATAAAGATCTAATGGAGGCTTATGATAAAGAAATTTTTCTTCTTAAAAAGAGTTATAAGGAAAAAAATAAGCTGCCTCATATTCCACTGGATATTGAGTGTTCTGGGATAACCATCTTGTGACCATGAAGAAAAATAGCCTGAAGACTAAGCTAGAACAAAGCAATGGAAAGATCCTGAGTCCTTGATGATGTCACTGAGGCAATGAAATGACCTATGAAGGATATATCTACTCTGAACTTTTTTAAATAGGAGAATGAATGTCCTCATTGCTTATCTCACTTTTGTCTAGGTTTTCTGCTACTTAATGCTGAAGGCATTCTAACTGATCATTGCACTGCTACTGCAGCATTGGGAAGAACCAAGAAATGCAGTGACTGGAAAATGTCCATCCTGCAAATAACTCTGTACTGGCCCATGTTGCTCCATGGTTAGAGTATCAGCCCGCACACTAAAAGGTCTTAGATTTAAATCCCAGTCAAGGGCATGTACCTGGGTTTTAGGTTCAATCCCTGGCTCTGGTTAGATTGTGTGTGCGGGAGGCAACCAATTGATGTCTCTCTCACATAGATGTTTCTCTCTCTCTCTCTCTCTCTCTCTCTCTCTCTCTCTCTCTCTCTCTCTCTATCTCTATCTCTCTATCTCTCTCTCCTTTCCTCCTCCCTTCCAGTCTCTCTAAAATCAATGGAAACAATGTATTTGGGTGAGGATTAACCAAAAAAATTGATTGATTCACATCAAATTAAGAATGGAAAGTAAACTACTATAAAGTAGACTGAATTTAAATTGGCTGCATTTGACAAAAATATAGCTTAAATGAAAAGAAAAACAGTACTTTAAGTCTGTGTGCACTCATGCAATCTGAAATGGAAAATGAAGATATTATCCAAACAATTTACCTTTGCTTTAATTACCTGAGCCTATTATGAAAAAAAATCTCTGAGTTGTACAAATCTGTGAGTTGTACATGAATATGTTTGGAGGGCAAAGATATGGGTTCGTGTGAAATGCTTAAGTTAATGAAATTATTTTTAAAATATAATAAATGTGAAAGTGATTTCTTAACTACAAAATGCTACATTAAACTTTATGAGGTATTTAATTGGACTTATTAATTCACTTCATTTTGCACATGTAGATGAAAATTTCAACTTCAATTATCTATAATAATAAAAGGATAATATGCTAATTAGACCAGATGTCTTCCAGACATCATTCCGACATCCTTCCTGAAAAATCCAGGGCCTGAGCGAAGCCAGCCCAGGTCCTGGGTGTCAGAGGGAAGCTGGTGCTGAAATCTGGGGAAAAGGCCTACTCTTGCACAAATTTTCATGCATCAGGCCTCTAATCTATGTATATAAAAGCCTAAGCAATCATTGGACCATTGGATCGTTCAATTGGGAGCTATGATGTGCACTGACCACCAGGGAGCAGATGCTCAATGCACAGGCATGGAAACATGGAACAGACTAATGAATCTCAGAGGGTGGGGCGGGAGGGCAGGAAGAGATTAACCAAAGATCTTATATGCATAGTAGAGATATGCACTGGTGGGGTCCCTCACGCTGGTCTGTGGTGATCAGTCTGAAACAGGCAGTCTAAACATTCCGCAAGGGGTCCCGGATTGCAAGAGGGCATAGGCCAGGCCAAGGGTCTCTAGTAAGTAATATAAACAATATGGACCTCCTCTGACACTTAGGAAATTGTTATGCTAACTAATAGAAATTCTCACTATTTTTCATATACCACTGAGATGCATATAGGGTAACATTATTCTACCTATTTTCAAAGTTGAGAAGTGGAGAAGGTTAAAAAAAAATCAAGTCACTCACTCTGAAGTATTTCATAGAAATGACCAGATGGAATTGGAAACATAATTAGAATCAGAATTCAGGCACAGACTGATCTTCTGTTTTTTTAACAGGAATACAAAATTTCATTTCTTTCCAGAAGAGAAATAAAATGACAACATGAAATATATTGAAAACAGGGTTAGTTTATCTGCAACTGTGAAAAATACAGCAGGTTGTTTTCTAACACATTTCTCCAAAGAAAAGAAATGAGGCCAAAATAAGCAGGAGGCATTGTGCTTCTTCAGTGATGAGAAATGAACTGGTTGAGTGTCAGTCTTTCAACACTGAAGTGTCCCCTGAACAATACATTGAAAAAGAATGAGAGGAAAGAAAGTTATTTCAAAGCAATGGGCTACATAAGCATCTGGGATAAGGAGAAGTTACAATTCACAATTAAACAATTACATTTGACTTATTTATGTGGGACCTACAGGAAACAAATTTCATTTGCAAACAGTGGATAAAGAAGATGTTACAGAGCCATACTGCAGGGTTATTTTGTAGAAGAAATAAAAAAGGAAATGCAATGGAAAGCAATGTTTTATCAAAAGAAAATCCAAAGTAAAGAATTCAAGGGTGTAAATTCTTTGTGGTAAGGATAGGCCAGACAGAGAAATTTAGAGCTCTTTCCAAGAAAACAGCACATGTAAAATTTACTATAACCCCCTCTAATATTCTAACTATAATTCCAAAAACAAAACACACAATCCAAGATCCATACACACACTCACAGAGTACATCTTTCTAACATCCTAATAAAGAGGGAATATGCAAATTGACCATCACTATATCACAAAGATGGCGGCGCCCAGTCCCCTCAGACATGCTGGGGGAGCAGCAGGCAGGTGGTGCAGCTGGACCTACCCCCAGGACTCCTCCAGTCCTTTCAGTCCCACCAGCAGCAAACTGGCAAGCAGGCCCCACAAACAGCAGACAGCAGGGCCTGCTTGCCCATTGCCCTGGCATTGAGCAGGCAGGCCCTGCAGAGAGCAGAGAACCATGGGGAGCAGGCCTAAGCCATCAGTAAGACATCTGAGGACTCCCAGATTGGAGAGGGTGCAGGTTAGGCTGAGAGAAACCCCTCCCCCCTATGCACGAATTTTGTGCACCAGGCCTCTAGTGTTTATATATAATTGATGCTCATCCAAATGATGGAAACAGAGCAAAATAAAATTTAAAAAATGAAGTGTCTATTTCTAATTAAAAGTTATTTTCTGTGTGAGTGAAATATCATAGGAATACTGGCTATATTTAATGAGTGTATATTTCCTAATGTTTCTTTTCCATTCTGAGTTGTTTTTTGAACTTGAATCTGCTCTTCAAGCCATGTTTCCTTCCTCTCACATAAAAATTTCCATAACTCAGGGCTTGCTCTGCTCTGGATGACAGCTTGTGAGTCTGAGAAAGCAATTCTTTCTCTGGTTTTCCAGTGCTAATAGGATACTATGTTACTTCTCCCCTGCTCTCTGTTCCCCAATTGCAATCCCATTTGAATAGATGCTTCTGGATGTGCTCAGTTTTTAAAGAAGCTTGGATGCACTGTTCAAGTTTCAGCCTTTTTGAGACTCACATGCCCTTAGGTGAGTAAATTAACCTCACTGAGAATTGGCTTTCTCTAGCTACAAAAGCTGTATAACAGTACCTTCAACCTAGAGTTGTTGTGAAGATCAGATGAGATGTTGTATGTAAAAGCACTTTGAAATGGTAATATACTATGCAGAGGTAGGGCACCAGTGCTCCTCCAGGAGCCTGAAAGAGTAACTCCAATTACAGGTGAGAATTCAAATTCTGAATTGCAGCCAGCAGGACAAAGGGGTTTGAGACAGTTCTCACATGTTACTATATATGGGGCAGCTGGCATCAGGCCTAACAACCTCTGACAGTACCACAGATTTTAGAAGAGCATCATTATATGAATTTTTAAAATGACCTTTTAACCCTCTATGTTATTTGTATTGAAAATAACCTAAACGGAATCTATCCTGCAGAGAAGTTATTCAGATGCATTTCAGATATCCATCCTCATGCATGAAAAATGCACAGGTCCCTGAGAGTGTGTATGTGTGCATATTAGCACATATTTGGTGTTGCTATACTAGTTCCATGATTCCTGAAATGGTTAGTAAATATCTTAGAAACATGCCATAAATGGCACAGGACTATCTTCTATTCTTAGTTAATATATAGTGTGTCCCAAAAATGTATACACATGCTTTGGAGAATTCTTTATAAAGGCAGTGTTTATTAAAATACTAGGGGCCCGGTGCACAAAAATTTGTGCACTCGGCGTGGAGGGAGTCCCTCAGCCCGACCTGTGCCCTCTCACAGACTGGGACCCCTCAGTGGATGTCCTATGATGGCCCCAGTCTGCCAGGTGCCTTCTGTGTGTGTGTGTGTGTGTGTGTGTGTGTGTGTGTGTCATCACTGGGGACCTGCCCCCAGCCCCATCAGAGGCTCGGAGCAGTCCTCCTGTGTGT
>PVJC01024036.1:0-25887 GCA_004026665.1 Murina feae
CTACTAACGAAGCCTCCTCTGCCTCACCTCGCAGCGTCTATAATGAAACAATTGTTACTTTTACTGGTTAGGCCGGAGCTGCTCTTTCCTTCAGCTCCGGAGGATTCTATGATTGTTACAATGTTTCAAAAAGCTGTGTTTCGCTAGAGGCAGTTTAATCGGAGCTGAGCTGAAGGGCGCAGCTTCACTTTCCCTCCTGGCTGTTTACTCAGGTCTGTGAGTGGCGGCCGCCATGTTGGCTGGGCTAATTTGCATACAGCCGCTCTGATTGGCTGGTGGGCGTGGCTTACCCTGTCTCGGAGAAACGGTTAATTTTAATATTTCGCTTTTATTAGTTTAGATAATGGTTAAGTATGTATTAATTGTCAGGTGATTTCTAGAAATATTTATGCTTCTATTTATAAATCTACATTTATTCCAGATTTAAGATTTAAAGTTAAAATATATTGGAGTCCAGGAATGTCACTTAGACACACTCTAAACACATTAATATGCCACTCTAAAAAATTCTACTAAGAGAAATAGACAAGCATAGAGTATTGGGATCCTTTTTACAAAGCTGGATTTTCCTAAACGTAATTTTTCAATCTGAGTTGTACCAAGACTATATATTTATTTTCTACATGGGAAAGTATAGGAAAGGTGCTCAAAGAGTCCTAAGGCAAAAAAAAAAAAGACCCACTTGATTCTCCTGACACACACTTCTGGGAGTAGTAACTACTTTTCTGGAACTTCTGAATTAAAACTCATTTCACTCAGGCATGGATAAGGGAAGCTGGTGGACATTTCAATCCATATTTAAGAGACAATCCTTTATTTGTCATTTTTTTGACACAATCCAGAAGACTTCTAGTGTGAAGCTTACACACCCTTGAGAGTCCCCTTGTGTACAACCTCTGCCCTACTGTGGTACAAGGAAATAAAGTGGACAGTGTTAGGATGTACTACCTCTGGCCTCTCCTGTTTGGACATGTTTTCTGAAATACAAGTTTTTTTCCATAGCTTGAAGCACACGGCCTGCACCTGCATAAGCAAGGTAAGATACACACTCCCCCACTGACTAGGGCACTCCCCTCTGCCTGCCCAAGTTGTACACCCACTGGATATCCTGCTGTCTTCTAAGGATGTCCTGTTGTTGAGGCAGCTACCCCCGTTGGCTGATGCAACCCTGGCCCAGTCCCTGTATAGGAGAATATAGACACTCCCTTGGTGCTGCCTCCAATATACTGGTCTCAGCCACTGTGAGAGAATGTAATAAAATTTCTTAAACTCTGAGTCTCTTGGCTTGGCTCCTATCAGCACAGACTTACAGTCAGTTGAAGCATAGATATGATTCCCTCCTTTCTAGTCATTTATCTAAATGCTGAATAATAATCTCTGAACCTCTCATATATCAGTCCAGGAGATGAAAGGTGAGATGATACCCAAGTATCTACCTTGTCTTCCCTCATAGGGCTGATCTGAAAATACTAGTGTAACTGGTAAGTGAATTCTCAGGCTTTCCTTGGCCTCAGGGTAGCTAAAAACACTCCCTGACCACTGAGGACTTTAATATGACTACATGGACTACAATATACCTCTGATCAAATTATATATACACCCATCATCAACTCTTACAGCAGTTATTCAAAGACTTCTGACACTTCATTCACAGCAGCCTCCCAGGATTGAGGGAGGTTTAACCCCTGCCTAGATTTGGCAGATCCCTTGATTCACACTACTTAATTCCCTCATTTACTCAGTCAGCCAACAAATGTATATTCAGCACCACTATGTGCTAGGCACTTTATCCGATGCTACAGTTATAATGAAAAACAAGCTGCTGCCCCAAGAAGCTTGCAAACTCTTAAACAGTTGGACAGAAAACAGAACATAATCTGTCAATTCAGTTACTCCTGAGGAGCATCAACCTAAACAGTTCAATTCAATATGTCAGGAGGTAGTTAATTACACAGAAGTGTGTGTGTGTGGGGGGGGGGGGTTCCTAAGGCAATTATCATGTAGTTCGTGCTAACTTGGTATCAGGAAGTGTGGGCTACCTATCATAGGTGTGTGGTGGTCTCCATAGTGGCTGTGTCTTTAGGCTTATTCCAAAATCGCTTTGTGTTTTCCCCTGTTCTTGTTGCTTCTTTTCTCCAACTTTAACCCAAAGGCATTTAATGTACCATTTTAGCCTGTTTGAAATCACTTCTAGAAAAAAAGCAGAGTACAAATAAATAAATCCAGACACTGCTAAACTTGCACAAATATTTAATTCCAGAAGACCTTGCACAACTTGAATTTTTCGTAAGTCAAAGAAAAGAACTTCCTTTATTTAATATTTTAATTTTGAATCAGCCTTTTTATGGTCCCTGTATGACTGCACTTATTCCTTTCTCTGTCATGATTAAAATGAGAAGGGGGTGGGGAGAAAACAATAACCTAGATAACACTGTGGTAATTAGAGTTAATTCAGGAAGAATCTACACTGAAACTGAAGCAACAGAAGACTTAAAGTAAAAGCCAAAGAAGTTGCTGCCAAGTTCATGCATTCACTTTGAGATATTCCTCAATATCTTTCCAATCATAAACCAATATTTTCTTCATCTCTAAAATGGCATATGTCCTTTGTAGTAACCCAGGGAGGTAGGGTCAGGAACTCTCAGACCCTTGCCATAGATGACCTCATTTTACATTTCCATGACCTGGGCTCACACAAGGATTACCCTAAATGCCTTTGGTGGACGACATGTAATGAACTCTAGGGAGGAGAACTGTGCCTACACATTTTAGCCTTCCAAACCGAGGATAGCACCAGGCACACAATCTATGCTTAATAAATGCTCAGGACTGAAAGACTCTGGCTCCAGATGACAGCTCATTCTATCAGAAGCCCCCTAAGTTTATTAAGAGAAACTCTGTTTTTCTTGACATCTTTGCAGCTGTTGTTTTGACCTTCAATAACTACAACCAAGTCAGGAAAATATGAGGGCATAAGAAATTTTTGTGTAATGTTTTATGGTGCATAGATGGGTTTAATTCCCAGGAAATGCTTGGCTGACCAAGTAATTGTTGTCCGAGATTATATTTTCTTAGACTTTCATTAAAAGACTAGAGGCCTGGTGCACGAACATTCGTGCACTGGGGGGTGGGTCCCTCAGCCTGATCTGCACCTCTCCAATCTGGGAGCCCTCAGGGGAGCCCTCTCCAATCCAGGAGTTTCTGTCTGTCTTTGCAATCATATCAGCTAATTGTCTGAGATCCCCAACCCAGTTTAGTTTGTTGCTCACAGGATAATAGAGGCTTTTTTTTTCCTTTGGAAGTTTTAGGATATCTTTTCCTGGAAGTTTTAGGATATCTTCCCTTTAATTTTTCCTAGACACTCTAATTTTACTTATGTCTTTCACCTTTGCTTTCCCTCCATCCCCCACTGCAACAGTAATTTGTTCCAGGCTCACTTTGCTCTACTGTCTAAGAGATTCGTCTGCCACCAGAACTACGATTCCCAGCATTCCTGGTGCTCCCCGTGCTCTGGGCTTCCGCTTCAGACCCGGGCTATCACCAGAACTACTATTCCCAGAATTCCTGGTGATCCCCACACTCTTGGTTTTCCCTTCCTGCTCTGTCTCTGTCCCACAGCCTCCCACTCTGCCAAGTTTTCCAAGCCACCAGTTCTCCCTCTCTGCTCTCCATCTGGTGGCTTGGGGAACCAAGTTCCCTGAGCTGATCCGCTCTCTGCCGACTCTCCCGCTCTGCTCTCTGTTAGGAGTGACCAAGGGAGACATGTCCCACCAAGCTGCCAGCTCTCCTGCTCTGCTCTTTGCCTGGTGCCTGTGTATTCAAATTAACCCGCCATCTTTGTTGAGTTAATTTGCATACTAATTCCTGATTGCTGGTGAGTATAGGTAAGGGACAGTCAATTTACATGTTTCCCTTTTATTATATAGGATTCTAACTTCTCTGACCAACTTCAATAAATATTACAAAGATGATGAAGTTATAGTAAATTGATTCCAGATCTCACCTTTTCTGTAGAAGTTATTTATACCAGGATAAGTTCAAATGGGTAAGAAGGGGAAATGGGTAGGGATGAAAAGAAAGGTTTCCCACTTCAATAAGATTTTGTATTATCCATGTAAATTATGAAAATGCTTATCCTTTATTTGATCAAAGCATTATTTCCTATGTAAATTCTGAAAGGTATAACTTTTTGTTTAAAAAATGTTATTTGATTCAGTGTAACCACCACCTGTAGAGATTTAAGGTTATGTATAGATTACTCAGGACTCAGGTTTCAAAACCATTTTAGAAGCTAAAAATTGATAATATAACTTTTACATGCTAATTAGAATTCAAACAACTTAATGATCCCAAATAAAAGTGCATGATATTGAAAAGTTCTGATGGAGCTAAAAGTATGCAGCAAAGACTTAACTAAGCAAAAGGTTGAATAAAGAGCGAACTGAATCCTTTTGTAGCTGAGATAGCTCATCATCCAGCAAAAGGGAAATCCCAGTCCCTGACCTGATTCCACAATAAAGACCCAGGCCTAGTGGGCCCTAATATTAGGCTTTAAATACCCAGTGCAAGCCAGCCTTCCTGTGGCCTCAGAGTTTGATGAGTAGGGTTTACTAAAATTGGATTGGCCTATATTCTGGACCTCACAAAGATTTGCAGTGTCACTATGATCAAATCAAGGGGACTAAGAATTCTTTGCTCAGTCTAAGCTGCACTTTCAGGTCAGTCAAAACTTCTGGGTCACCCAACCGGTGTGGCTCAGCCACTGAGGTCGACACAGAAATCAAGAGAACTCAGATTTGATTCCTGGTCAGGGCACCTGCCCTAGCTCCATCCCCACTGGGGGATGAGTGGGGGAGTGGTGCAGAGGGAGCTGATCAAAGATTCTCTCTCATCATTGATGGTTTTATCTCTCCTCCTTTCTCTCTAGAAATCAATAAAAAAATATTTAAAAACACACAAAAACTTCTGGGCCATTCTATTCAGACCTAACTGAATATCCTAAAGTTTAGGGGAGAGAAGAGGGTAAAATCAGTGCTTCTGACAAAAAAAAAAAAATGTTACCACCCCTTCTCTCCCTACTCAGTAACAGAGGTAGTTGATTTTATCTCCCTTTTAACTGACTGCTTAAACTACCAACCAAAATGTGGAGCTGATCAAGATTTGACCCATATAGGACCTTCCTAGGATAGACAGCAATGAACAGTCTGCTATCTTGTCCCCAGGGCACAGGTACAAACATAGTTACCAGGCAACACACCTGGAAAAGAAAGTCTTCTGACCCTGAAATGGAAACTTAGGCAAGCCAGCTTTTCTAAAAAGCCCTTCTTTTCGCACAAGCCCACTTTTCCCGTCTTATAAAAGCTGGCAAGTGGAGCCCGCCTGCAAGTTAGTTCATAGCACCTTAATTTCCTCTGTGCTGCCTCCCTTTTGCTTGAGTATATGCTTAATAAAATTTGTCTGGAAATTTCTCTGGGGTTTCCTCTCAATTTCTGTCTTGGGGAACCCAAGAACCCCAGTGCCCATAACATTGAGAAGCTAATATTCTAATGACAAAGAAAGATATTAAAAAATAATTATAAATATGAAAAGTAGGTCAAAAGTTGGACAGAATATTAAAGGCATAAATAACAAGGGAACCAACCCTTTCTGGGGTCCAGGAGAGACATAATGTTTAAACTGAAAAGTGAGCAGAGGGTTATCAGTGAAGAGTAGGGGAGAGTGTTTTAATCTAAGGAAACAATATACATGGGCCCCCAAAAGCAAAAATAAGTAAGATGGACTCAGGTGCTTAAAGAAGTCCATGGTAACTAGAATGTAAGAACAAAGCAGAAGTTAAGAGTTAGGCAGTATCCAATACTGAAGCTGGTAAGCCATGATAAATTATTCCAGATTTATTCTAAGTGCCTCAAATGCTGCCAATTTGGAAAGAAGGCTTATTGACTCCTATTAACATTTCCAGAGGAAAGATAATTACTACTGATGTTGCTCTGCATTTCAACCTATGTTTTAGATATAATTTGATTTAAAAATTTGCAATAGAGTCACATATTTGAGAAAAATAATAACAAAGGAATTTGGTCTTCTAGAAATCACATTCCAGTGCAAATGTTCCCACTGGTTGCTTTCCTCTTTAATGCCCGTGATCTGTAATATTAGCCTTCATCAGGAAACTACAGTAATGAGTACAAACCCACATGCTAACAGAATCAGGTGTATTTCAGCTATTGTGATGCTGAAATAGGACTGGAGTATCAAGGATCTTTATTGCTCAGCTTCCTTCATGCTTCAGAGGCAAATCAGGAAGTGAAGAGAGAACAACTCCTCCCTCAGGGTCTTCATTAAGTCTGGTGCAAAGTGAGGTGTTCTAAGTCCTAACCCCCAGAGCTATGGTTAGAAAGCACTGGGGCAGTCACTTGGAAAACCCAGCTTTCACCATTTGTATTTATTATGCTTTTGTTATTTGTTCTTCTAGTTCCCCTCCCACAGGGAAAGATTCCCAAAACACAAATAGCTCCCCATCCTGCTCACAGAGGGATCCCTTTCACTGGGGACAAAAATGCTTTATTTCATAGACAAAGCTTAAAAGATAACTTCAGGAGGTTCCAGCTTAGACCTTCCAAGGGGCTTTTTTACAAGCATTCCCAGGTGCCTCCAAGTCCACCCTCATATAATCCTTCCCTTCAGCAGAAAGGGATTGAAGACAGGGAAGGAGAAATTCAAGGGTCTTGAGGATGCAGAGGAAGAAGACAGAAAAGTTTGTCTGAAGCTTGGCTGAGGAAGGAATCTTATCTTTCTAGGGTAGCCCTTTTGCACACCACCAGTTTAGTTATTTCTAAGACTATCTTCCAAATACAAGACAGGAGGTTTTCACCATAATAGTTTTTTGACAAAATTTATGCCAAAACTATTGTGGTCATTGAAGGGAGAACAAAGGCATAAAATAATGTCTTCCCAGGAAATCAAAGCAAGAGGGGAAAAAAGACATCACTATAATTAGGTATTTGGCTTCACTCTATTTTAAATTCAGATTTCCAATATGGTTTTGTTCTCTTCTTGAAAGGGCTAATTATACTGATGTTCAAAAAACACCTGATTGTTACAATGGTTTTATTAGAATGTTTTTTCTCAGAAAGCTGGTATGGATTAAAAGCAAGACCAATTTCATTAAAAAAATGTTTGATTGTTTTATTTTCAGACTCTAAAAGTAGGAGCATTCATATTGATATATCCCTGTGTACACATAGAGATGTGCACAGAAGCAGCCAATGCATGCCATTGGCTTCCCTTCCAAGGAAACTGGAGGAATTACTCATGCACAAATATGAACAAATAGCTGTCTTCAAAATCATATAGGACAAACAGGAAAATACAGAGATTCCAAGTGGCATCAATGTGCAAAGGCATGTATTTGTTTAGTTATTTATTAGATTTATGAAACTATGCTTTTTTGTGTGAGACAGACTCTGCAGGGAGCCAGGGCAAAATAATGTTTAACTTAAATAAATTGAAAACAACATTGGCTGTCCTATATTAGCATCAGCAACTCACCATAATAAAAAGAAGGTTTTTCTCACTGGGGTTTTGCAATGAGGGCAGGCAGAGAAAATTCTACAAATGAGGACCTTCCACAGGAAAGTTCTGCTTCTCTTTCCCTGAAGGCTGAATTTCCAAACTATAGCTAGAGTGCTTCAAGTCATGCTAATTGTGATGGTGGCTCCTGGGGAGAAGTATGATTTCCAAGACTGAGGTTGAGTTATTTAGGGACTTAGAGATCAGTGTCTTAGTTAGAATTACACTAGGAATGAAAAGGGCAGCCTGAGCACACTGGGGCCTCAAATCCCCATAGCTCACTCCCCTCTACTTAGCAGTCACGGGGGGACATGCATTATCCCCAGAGGATCTCAAAGGTACAACACTCAGACTCAAATTACAGCTAAATACTGACAGACTTAGGGAAAATTGCTGACAATATAAAATCACCTAAAATGTTACATAGCATATCTTCCCAGTTCATTTTGCAGCTTAGGTGGTTTTTTAGAAAAGTGCCCTCCAGATAATCTCCATTTTGGGTTAAAAGAAAAAAAGACAAGAAATCAGTAGCCACGTTGGCAAGAAAGACATGGCAGCCACTGAGGGGAGCAAAGAAAGGGGTTAACTTGGATTAACCAGCAGTGAACTGTTTGATAATATAAATTGAAATGGCCCAGCTCTTCTTAATTATAGGACTGATTACTTTGAGGTATTCCGTTCTTTAGGGATTAAGTCAATTTTTAGAAATAACGTTTGTTTTTGCCTTCCCAGGAATCATTCTTCTTTCTTCAGTTTTCCTTCAGGGAGCATACTCTTTTGCATTCAGCGTCACTGTAGTGTGTGTCAAGGACTAACCCATTCATCTCCAGCTCCAAGACTGAGCACTTCACCCATTCCTGGCCATCAGAGCACTTTGTCCCCTTGGCCAAATGAATTAGTTCAGACATGTGCACACACACCCACACTGGACCAAGAAGAGCGTGAGAGTGAGTAATTGAATTGTTGCTTTAATTAGGCTAGAAGAGCTTTCTCTAGAAAGGGGGTCAGAGGTGACCAAGACTAGATAATCCTTATTCTGTTTAAGCCAATTTGAATTATTTACCCTCACTTATAACCCAAGGAATGATGATTAATACAGGAAGGAAGCTAAGATGTACGAAGTACCTGATTTGGGAAGAGAGTGGGGAGCAGAGCACTGTGTTGAGAAGCAGGGGTCCCAAGACGTTATTATCACTCTACTACTAACTGCATGATTATCGATGAGTCACAGCCTCCCACCCATGAAATTATGGAAAGAACTAAACAGTGGAAATTCTAAACATTTTTAAAAACTCTTTCTCAAATAAAATCTTACCCCAGTCTCATTATCTAATCTAATAAAATAGTAATATGCTAATTGCTTCACTCTGCTACATCCCAAGCCACACCCACCAACCAATCAGAGTGACTATATGCAAATTAACCCAACCAAGATGGCGGCTGGCAGCCACAGAATTAGAGCAAACAGGAGGTTTACTTGCCCCGGTGATGGAGGTAGCTGCCTGCCTAGGCCTGAGGCCTCTGCTCAAGGCAACAAAGTTTCAATTATAGAAGATAAATAAACCCCAGATACTTGCTTCCAGCCAGCCATCAGCCCCTCACCCAGGATGGCCCCATCCTCATGGGGTGAGGGTACCTGCTGGGGGGCGGGCCAGTCTGAAAACGGCCCTCAGCCCCTCACCCAAGCTGGTCAGGCACCCCAGTGGGGATTCCCACCCTGAAAGGGCTGTGGCCAGCCTACAAACATCCATCAGCCCCTCACCCAGGCCAGCCAGGCACCCCAGCAGGACACACCTCCCTGAAGTGGATGTGGCCAGGCTGAAAACAACCCTCAGCTGCTCACCCAGGCTGGCCAGGAACCCCAGCAGGACTCCCCACTCTGATCCAGGACACTCTTCAGGGCAAACCAGCTGGCCCCCACCATGCACCAGACCTCTATCCTATATAATAAAAGGGTAATATGCAAATTGACCCTAACAGCAGAACAACTGGGAATAACTGGTCACTATGACACACACTGACCACCAAGGGGCAGACGCTCAATGCAGGAGCTTCCCCTCGTGGTCAGTGCACTCCCACAGGGGGAGCTCTGCTCAGCCACAAGGCAGGCTGATGGCTGCCACTACAGTGGTGGTGGTGGGAGCCTCTCCTTCCTCCTCAGCAGCGCTAAGGATGTCCAACTGCAGCTTAGGTCTGCTCCCCGCTGGCAAGTGGACATCCCCCGAGAGTTCTCAGACCATGAGAGGGCACAGGCCAGGCTGAGGGACACCCTCCCACCAAGTGCACAGATTTTTGTGCACTGGGCCTCTAGTCCTATATAATAAAAGATGTCTATGAAAATAGACTGAACAGCAGAACAACAGGTCAGCAGGAGGTGAGGCCAGTGAGTGGGTGGCACCAGGCCAGCGAAGGCGGGTGCCAGCCAGCAGAGGAAGGGGATGGTGATTGGGAGTTGGTAGCAACTGGTGGTGGTGGGGAAATGTGAGGTGGGGCTAGAGCTGCCCCCTGGTGGTCAGTGTGCTCCCACAGGGATGTCCGTGGGGAGTGGGCCTGAGCCATCAGTCAGACATCCCTGGACTGTGAGAGGGTGCAGGCAGGGCTGAGGAATGCCACCCTCCACCCCCAGTGCACAAATTTTCATGCACTGGGCCTCTAGTCTGAAATAAATCATAACAGGAACAATAAAAGTGTTCACTGAGCATGGATTCTATAGAAGTCTTGGTTCTAAATGCTTCGTGTTCTAAATGTTTCATCATAATCTTCACAAAATCCTGAGATGAGTTTGGTTATAAATTCTATTTTACAGAGGAAAAAAAAGTACAGAGATCTTAAGAAATCTTCCCAGGGTCACATAGCAATACATGGTGGGTCTGGTATAGGATCCAATTCCTTGGTCTGTGCTCGCACCACTCCACTCTTAACCACAGCTCCTTTAGCTGAGATGAGGTGAGCAGGCTTCACTAGGAAAGGATTAGGCTCAGAAGAGTTTGATAACCACAACATTCTATGACAACTAATATTTATTCCAGCTTCAGATGTTTACATACATATGTGTTTAAGCCTATTATACCAAACATGCAATAAACCAGTTCTAAGGTAATCTGCGACAATACTCTGAGAACATCGCTACAGAGCCCCAAATACATATTTCCAGCAGTTCATCCTTTAATCCCATAACAATTAATAAGAAGTCTCAAAACTAATTGCTTTTCAAAACAGAGAAAGTTTGAACTGGCAATATTTCACCTCCCTCTCTGCAGGTACTACATTTAAGGCAATAATCAATTCTAGGAGATGGGAAACCACCATTTGCCCACCATTCCTGTAGACCATGAACTATGCAAGACCCAGGAGCTTGGAGGTGTGCTTGGTGCATTTAGGGATATGATGTAGAGAAATCTAGTCAAAAGTTGGAATTACAGACCAGAGATGAGGAAATAGGAGGAAGCTGATGCTTATTGGGCAACAGATTATTGTTGATGTCATAGGTATGGTGAAATTCCTCACCAAGCAACAAGAGAAAAGTGTCAAAGATTTAGAATATCAGTATTTCAGGGATGGTAAGAGGAAAAGGAACCAGGGCAGAAATCTAAAAAGACTTTGTTGCAGAGGTAAGAAAAATATGTTTTGTTTCAAGGTAGAGTTGAGTTCCCCTCTTTTCAATGTTTTACCTTCTTTCCTGAGCCCTCACTGACATACGCACCAATGGGTCAATAGTCAATGTGTATGATATATGCTTTTTATATATGTTTATATTATTATAAAACAAATATTCTTATTTTATGACTATGTGGGCTTTTAGTATAAATAGATATTGTATTGAAATCTAACTTTATTTTTCACTTTTGCCACTTAATTCTTTTCTTGTAAGAATCAAATGCGGTTTTACATCAAATTTGTGGTTTCCTATTTTGATATGGCATTCTGTAGTTACGTCTCTCATGTTTAAAATTTTCATTCCCAGGATCCTTCCACAAGCAGACATGCTTATCCCTGCTTCATATTACAGTACCATTTATTATCTTCTTGAAGATAATTATTGCGTATATTTTAAATTCTTGATCTATTCATTCTGGTTCTGTATAGGATGCTCACTATTTACCTTTTTTCTTGGTTGTTCTATTAATCACTTGATTGCTTCACCTGTGACTTTCCTCCCTTAGAGATATCAGCCATCTTGACTGGTGATGTGTTCACAGTCTGTATTTGATCACCCCGATTGCTTTCTGCTTATCAGGTAATCCTGCAGGTGAGGAAACTACTCCAAGCAGTGCTCTTCTCTAAAAGCTTTTATCATTCAGCTATAACTGCCTAGAACTGAAGGGGTGGGAGGTAAAATAAGAAAATGCCTGAAAGTGGGCTAATCAGCCTACATAGGTATTTCTCTGCTCCCAACCCTACCCTTCTCCCTGGCTGGTGTTACCCTATAATCCCCCTTCACTCTGCAAACTGGGCTGGCGTTGAAACGTTTTCCTATCCTACTACGGTGAACAAAAGTACCCACTAGTCATTCCAATAACTGTGATAAAGAGAAAAGTGCACAAGTGGGGCTCTCCCTGACTATGACACCTGACCTGTCTTTACCTTTATTGGTCATTTCCTATACTTTGTGTCAAAATCATATTCCCTCTTTCAGTGTTTGTCACACTCTTTGCTTTCATTATTTAGACCCTCAACATGTTCTTTTACTTCTGGGGAATGTCCAAGGCTGGGCTGTGAAATCATCAAGTATGTTATATTAAATCACCATATTGTGTGGCCCAAGCTCAAGAACTGGGTTTATCTCCAAAATAGGCTCTGAATTTCCCTAGAGATAGGTGATGGATCATTCTATACCCAAACTCCCAACTCCTTGCTCAGTATCAGGCAAATCACAGACAATCAAAACAAGTTTATTGAATACTATGGGTTGAATTGATTTACTGCCCACCAAAAATATGATATAGGCTTAACCTCTATGCTGTAGAGGGAGGACAATGTGAAGGCAAAAGAGTTCATAATCACCAAGCCAGTACTATATAAAACCAGTGGCCTGGTGCATGAAATTCGTGCACATTGAAAAGGAATTAGAGGAAATATTTTAATATTGCTATTTGTCCTTTCTCTATAGTAGAAGTGCCAGAGATGAAAGAAAATTAGTAAAATGTATATGAAAATCTTTCTCCTGTCAGAGTCTGGGGCACACCGCAGGACCCAGAGTCAAATCCCTGCCCACCTGCATGCACCTCGAAATCATATAAGAGCCAGACCCAGCCGGCCCCACCACTGGGTGAGATCCAGACCTGGCCAGTCTCACCCCTGTCAAGCCCCACCAGGCAGGGGGCACAGTCTCAGGTCCCCCAGTCTGGTGCTGGGCAGGGGCCACAGCCCCAGGTCCCCTGTCAAGCCCTGCCAGGCTGGGAGCACAGCCTCAGGTCCCATGGCATGGCACTGGGGTGGGAGGCATGGCCTGATGTGCCCCGGCCCAATGCCGGGGGTATGACCTGAGGTCCCCTGGCCTGGTGCCAGAGTGAAGGGGCATGGCCTGAGATCCCCCAGCCTAGCACCAGAGTGGGGGTGTGGCCTCAGATTCCCTGCCCTGGCCCAGCGCCATGCAGCCTCAGGTCCCTACTGATTGCTCATTACAGCTCATTACGGGAACCCTACCTCTGCTGTGGGTGCAGCCACCCTATGATGGTGTGCTGGAGTGAAGGTCAATTTGCATATTACCTATTTATTATATAGGATGGTAAAAGGTCTTCTTTAAGAAGAAAAAAAGATTAATAATATGGCAATAAGTACATAGCAACAAATGAATCTTCAAAAACAAAGAAGCAGAACAGAAATAGACTCATAGATGAAGAGAACATTTTGAAGGTTGCCAGATTTTTTGGGGGGGTGGAGGGCTTGAGGGGATGGGTGAAAAAGGTGAAGGGATTAAGAACTACAAAATGGTTGTTACAGAATAGTCATAGAGATCTAAAATTCAGCATAGGGAATACAGTCAATAATCCTATATAATAAAAGCCTAATATGCTAAGTATCCAGTTGTCCATTCAACCAATCAAAGCATAATATGCTAATAAATGCTAAGGCCACTCTCTATGACATTCACTGACCACCATGGGGTAGACACTCCGACCGGTAGGTTAGCTTGGTGCTGGGATCCGCCAATAGGTCCGGCTGGTTGGGACTAAGCAAGATGAGCCAGACATGCCCTAGAGACCTCTTGGGGTCCCTTCCAAGCTAGACAATCACCCATATCTCTCCCCCGCCCCAATCATGCACCGGTTGGGTCCCTTGGCCTGGCCTGTGCCCCCTGACAATCCAGGACCCCTTGGGAGATGTCAGAGAGCCTGTTTAGGTCTGATCCTGCAGGTCAGGCCAAGGGGCCCTACAGGTGCACAAATTCGTGCACTGGGCCTCTAGAATTGTAGTAACTATGTATGCTGTCAGATGGGACTACTAGATTTATCAGGATAACCACTTAGTAAGTTATACAATGTCTAATCACTGGGTGTACACCTAAGACTAATATAATATACTAGGGGCCCAATGCATGAAATTCATGCACTTGCAGGGGGAAGGTTCCTCAGCCCAGCCTGCCCCCTTTCACATATTGGGAGCCCTCAGGGTGTGTCCTACCAATGGCTTAGGCCCGCTCCCTGCTTCCCTTGGGGAGTGGACCTAAGCCGCAGTCTGGCCTCCCTTGGTGGGAGGCGACCAGGCTAATCAGGGAAAGCCACCAGTCCCATCACCCTGCTGCTGCAGCCACTGCCAGTCACCACAGCCACCAAGGTGTTTTCATCAACACAGACTCCAGTCCCTTCACCATGAAAAAATGACAACTTTCTTTAGACATTTTCAAGATGTCTTTCATAGGATATGACATTTCTTTCTTTCTTTTTTATCCTCACCTGAGGATATGTTTCCATTGATTTTTAAAGAATGTGAAAGAGAAGGGAAAAACAGAGAGAAACATCAAAGTGAGAGGAACACTTTGATTGGTTGCCTCTTGCATGAGCCCTGACCTGGGTCCTGGCCAGGGAGGAGCCTGCAACTTAGGTACATGCCCTTGGTCAGAATTGAACCCAGACCCTGCAGTCGGCAGGCTGAGGCATTATGCACTGAGCCAAACCAGCTATGGCAGGATATGACATTTCTTAGCCCTCCAGCAGTGGACCTTCATTTTTTTTCTCCAGGACTGTGGTGGGAAAACCCTAGATCGCCTTTTTGGATTCTTACTACCCAAGTTACTAAGAATATTACCAGTGGCATACAGAGAGCTTAGCCAATGAGCAGTAAGAAAAGGTATTTCCTCTGTAGTTCACTCTGATCACTGGTTCCAGCCCTGCCCCTCCAATCCCAGCTCCACCCCTGCCCAGGCCTGTAACCTCTGGCCAAGGATGCAGGCCTGGGCAGGGGATCCCCAAGCCCCTCTGATCGCCAGCTTCACAGAGCCCAGGCCTCTGCGATCACTGGCTCTGCCCTTGCCCCACTGGCAGCCTCTGTCCAAGGCTGTAAGCCTTGGCAGGGGACCCCCAGGGCCCTCTGACCATGGACTCTCCCCCTGCCCCACTACAGCCTCTGGCCAAGGCTACAGGCCTGGGCAGAGGACCCCCAGACCCCTGCATTGTCAGCTCTGCCTGTGCCCAGACCCCTCGATCACAGGCTCCAGCCCTGTACCTCCGATTGCTGGCTCTGCTCCTGCCCAGGCCCTGAGATTGCCGGCTCTGCGCCTGCCCCACTACAGCCTCTGGCCAAGGCTGCAGGCCTGGGCAGGGGACTTCCCGACCCCTGCTTTGCCAGCTCCACCAGTGCCCAGACCCCTGCTATTGTAGGCTCTGCTCCTGCCCCTCCGATCACTGGCTCTGCAGAGCCCAGGCCCCTGCGATCTCTGGCCTTGCCCCTGCCCAGGCCTGAGGCCTCTGGCTCAGGCCTTATGCCTGGGTAGGCCACCCTCATACCCATCTGATCACTGGCTCCACCCTTGCCCATGCCTGATGCCTCTGGCAAAGGCCTCTGGCCTGGGCAGGGGACCCCCAGCCCCCTCTGATTTCCTGTTCCGCCCCTCGGGCCACCTGCCTCCCCCACTACCTGTCTGGCTAACAGGCCCGACCACTTCAGTGGCAGGGCTGAGCTGGACTGGGCACCGCCGTCTTGTAACTATGGGCGCCACCATCTTGTGGCTATGGGGGAGGCCATATTTTGTGATGGAGTGATGCCTAATTTGCATATTACTCTTTTATTAGATAGGATGGCAACTATAATTGAAAATGATTTAAATTTAAAAATTTTTAAATAAAAAAGACTTCCAACCTCCACAACTATAAGACAATACATTTCTGTTCTTTAAGCCACCCAGTTTGCAGTTCTTTGTAATGGCAGCCCAGGAAACTAATACATAGAGTGAATAAATACATAAATGTGTTGAATAAAAGAGAACAAAGAGAGTAATACAACAGTCTATGAGATAGAGGAGAATTTCATAAGGAGGATATGATTCTCAGAGCCAGATGCTGCAGATGGTGTGGTGGTATGAGGCACAAATATGTCCTTGGGATATGACCACTGGGAGTTTTGTGCTTTGTTTCTAAATGTTTTCAGGGAAATCAGTCTTAATGGAGTGGTGAAAGTAGAAACATGATTATAAGAGGATGAGAAGTTCAAAGAAAAGTAAGACAGTAGGAGGAGGGTGTGAACTCAGAGACTATAAAATTATAGAAAAGGTGGATAAATGTATAGCTTATGAGGGAATTTTTTGTACAATGGAGATGAACTGAGTCTGTCTGCAGGATCAAAAGAATAAGTCAAAACTAGGAAAGGTTGACAATACAATAATATATAATTAGTTTGCCTTTCCCCAAATTTTCTCTCTGCTTAGGCATAAACCACAGCACTAATGACAGATTCCACTTTCATCACTGCAAGGCAAGCAACTCCTCTCTGACTCCTCTAAAGAATTATCCTATTTCTGTCAGCCTTCAAACTCCCCTTGCAAGTGTTTCTATCAATACACAAGTTAATAGGGAAGAGGGCAGCCTCTGTAGAGTGCACTTCACCCTGGTCCTTCTGCTCTTTCCCCAGAAGGTGAATCTACCTGCATTCCATTTACTCAGCACTGGCTCATAACGTAATCCCTGCTAACATGGCAATAAGCTGCTGGCAATGACTAAAGGCATGAAGGTCTCTAATATAAACACACAGGCACATGGAAATACAAACTCTTAGAATCCAACTTCTAAACTCAAAGAATATAATCTCAAGTGACTTGGGAGGAAGGTAAGAGTTTGGAGCTGGTGATATTTTAAGATGGGACATTGTTTTAGTCAGTGTCGGCCACTACACCAAAATGCCATAAACTGGATGACTTAAACAACTGACAGTTATTTCTAACTAGGGGCCCAGTGCACAAAAATTTGTGCACTTGGGGGTTAGGGGTCCCTCACCCGGCCTGTGCCCTCTTGCAGTCTGGGACACCTCGGGGGTGGGGGGATGTCCACCTGCTGGCATGCCTGGCCAGCCTGGGTGAGGGGCGGAAGGCCATTTTCAGGCTGCCCATAGCCCCTTCAGGGTTCGTGCACTGGGGGGTGGGAGGGCTGGTGAGTGCAGGCCTGGACGTTTCCCACCAGAGGGCCCACGATCACACACACCTGGTGGGCCCCCACCGCTGAGGGGACACACCTAGCGCAGAGCTGGGTGGCGAGCCAGGGGTGGACACTGGTGCAGGATCCCTTGGTGGGGCCCTGCTGCTGAGCAAACACACCTGGGGTGGAGCTGGGCAGCGGACTGGCTTTGGATTCTCCCCACTGTGCAGCAGATGCTCCTGCACACCCCCAAGGAGGCCCCCGGGGCAGAGTCATGCAGCTGACCCAGGACAGGCACTCTTGGACGCCCCAAGGAGGCCCCCAGGGGGCAAAGCCAGGCAGCAAACCCAGGACGGCTGCTCCTGCACACCCCACAGAGGCCCCCCGTGTTCCTGCACACCCCAGGGAGGTCCCCAGGGGGTGGAGCCAGGCAGCGGACCCAGGATGGCTGCTCCTGGACGCCCTGAGGAGGCCCCCGAGGGGTGGAGCCAGGCAGCGGACCCCAGACGGGCGCTCCTAGATGCCCCGAGGAGGCCCCAGGCCGGACCCCCCTGACACTGAGCTGACACACCTGGCACAGCTATGCCAGCTGCGGAGGCTCCCAGCGCAGAGCTGCCCTGCCAGTCTCCATCTTGGCTGGGTTAATTTGCATACAGCCGCTCTGATTGGCTGGTGGGCGTGGCCGTGAGCAGAGGCTCAGCCAGCCTAGGCAGGCAGTTTCAACAGAAGCCTCTGGTTTGCTCTAGCTCCATGGCTGCTGGCCTCCATCTTGGCTGGGTTAATTTGCATACAGCCACTCTGATTGGCTGGTGGGCGTGGCTTAGGTGTCTCAGGTAATGGTCAATTTGCATATTACTCTTTTATTATATTAGATAGTTCAGGAGGCTGGGAAGTTAAAGATGAGGGGCTGGCAGATTTGGTCCTTGGAGAGGGATCACTTCTTATTTTGCAGATAGACACCTTTTTCCTATATCCTCACAAAGAGAAGACAGAAAGCTCTGGTGTCTCTTCCTCTTTTTGTAAGGGCACTAATCCCATCACAGGGGCTTTACCTTCATGAAATCATCACCTCCCAAAGACCCCACCTCCTAATATCATAATGGGGATTAGGACTTAAACTATGAAATTTGGGAAGACAAAAACATTTAGTCCATAATAGGCACTTATAACCTCCTTTAAATTACTCCACACCTCTTTTACCTGATCCTCATTCACTCTCTGTCTTTACCAGGAATTCACTAACATTCAGACATAGTACTCTGACCTGTCTTTGAGGTTTCAAAGATAAGCATGAAAGGATCAATAGCCAACTACAGAGGACTTTCAAAGCCAGAAACTCCTAGGTCAAATTTCTCGCCTCACCACTTATTAACCAAATAACTGGGAGGAAGTCCTATAGCATTGCCAAGCCTCAATGTCCCCACCTGTAAAAGAGTATATAATTCCTATATCTAAGGGTTTTCATTATGATTATTAAATGATATAATACATATAAAGCATTAGTTTTTTCCCTGGCATGGAATTAATTTTTTGTAAATGTTAGCATTTATTGTTATCTATCCCTAGCATAAACCCCACTTTTAGAAAATCAACTCATAGCTTATCTGCTCCACTAAAGTTAAAATTTTGTTAATGAATAAAAGTCTTTTTTCCCATAATTCAAGGTAAAGCATCTTAAAATATAAATAAAATCCTGGGAAATTCAGGTGAACTGATGGGAAGAAGTGAATGACTTATAGTGATATTTTGAGGAACACATTTTGAGGAGGGAAGAAACACAAGCAGAGTGGGGCCTGTAGAACCACATGAAATAAAACTATTAGAAGAAAAGGCATCAGGTGCAAAACATAATTTCTTTACCTGCTTGCCAATATTACCTGGCATCCTTATGGGTAAGGAAAACACTGAGGAGAGGGTGTGGTTTCTCGAAAGCTAAGTGTGGTGGGACAGAGCCTACCCGGCCACAGCTATTGGGAGGACAAAAACAGGTAAACGTCTCAGAAAAATCTCACACCCCAAAATCTAGCAACCAGAATAGCCATTCCCCTCAAATTGACAGTAGTGTCCCTGCCACACTCGATCCTTCCTCCTAATATTGGAACATTGGGTCCAACTCAGCCTTCTGAAAATCAAGCCACCATGGCAATGTTTGCTCTTAGACTTAAACAAGTCTAGACTTCATGGCTTTTGCACATGTACAGTTACACTTTTCTCGACTTAAAGCAGTACACAAGAGGTTCATGTTTACAGTACAATTGATCACCTTTGTTTCAGTACAAAAAGGAAGAAATAATAATACTCTCTGGGGAATTCAGTGATAAAACCCATTATTGGCTGCAAGCAGTCATTTGGAGCCAAGCGCGTAAATAAGTTTAAATTTCAAATAGTGAGGCATATTGGAGAGTTTGAGTTTTATAGTGCAACTAGGGGCCTGGTGCACAAAAATGTGTGCACTCTGGGTGGTGGGGGGATACTTCAGCCCGGCCTGTGCCCTCTCACAGTCTGGGACCCTTTGGGCGATGTCCACCTGCTAGTGTGCCTGGCCAGCCTGGATGAGGAGTTGAGGGCCGTTTTCAGGCTGCCCACATCCCCTTCAGGGTTTGGGTCCCTACTGGGGTGCCTGGGAAGCCTGAGTGAGGGGCTTATGGCCATTTTAAGGCTGCCCACAGCTCCCATTGACCTAGGGTCCCAGCGAGGCTGGCTGGAATCAGGTTTCTAGGGTTTATTTATCTTCTATAATTGAAACTTTGTTACCTTGAGCAGAGACCTAGGCAGGTAACAAAGTCTCCTGTTTGCAGCTCCGTGGCTTCTATAATTGGAACATTGTTGCCATGAGCAGAGGCCCAGCCGATCTATGCAGACAGTTGTAACAGAAGCCTCCTATTTGCTATAGCTCCATGGCTGCCGGCCTCCATCTTGGCTGGTGGGCATGGCTTAATTTGCATACAACCACTCTGATTAGCTGGGGGCGTGGCTTGGCTGGTGGGCATGGCTTAAGTGTCTTGGAGTGGTGGTTAATTTGCATATTACTCTTTTATTAGAGTAGATTTCCGGTTTTGTCATTTAACTGTATAATCCTACGTAAATTCAATTAATTCAACCAATATACAAATATATATAATCTGTCTATTATGCTGCTTAATCTCTCAGAGCCTCAGTTTCCCATCTGAAAATCCTACTCCTAAGATTGAAAAATTTCAGCTATAAGATGCATATGTGATTAGATAACCTTTGAAGATAGGGATTTTAGTTGTCTACTTACCTCCTTCTAGGGGTTAGTTAGATAAATGCCTGTGGAATACCATTTAAAAGAGACTGAATAAGGCCCTATTCTACCCTAAAATTTTTAGTTTTCCCCAAACAAGAAAGAATGTTCTTTGCTTATCGTCTAGGAGGAATTATATAGCATAGCAGATTTTTTTTTCCTTTTTTGACTTTAAAATATTTGCTTCCATGGCTTTTGTTTCTACAGTCTTAACCTCCAGAGCTGAGAGTGAGAGAAAGATTCATTTTGGTGGGTGAAACATGAAGGGAAAACAATTTCCATCAAGCTAGATTCCCTTGTTATTAAAGGAGAAATAGTGAGATCTTAGTATAGTGGGGGATGTGAACTCAGGCCCAACCAATCACACACTAAGGTCACAACAGAACAAAGTAACACATGGCTGCATGATGCCCCTATGCAGATGGAACCCTAAGCCACCTCACTAAAGTTCTGTGTGTCCTAAATGGGGTAGAGATAACTGTGTGCATATATTGACCATGTAGACCAAACTGATGGATGACTTAGAAGTTATCTGTGTGGATAATTCAGTGATCAGACAGCTCAGTTCCTGACCTGGCAATATCCAGGTATGTGTAAGTCTCCCAGGATCTTGATGTGACCTCCAGAAACAAATACCAAAAAAAATTACTTAGTGTAAGCCTGGTAAAATAGAAGCTTATAATAGAAAGTCAGTTGATTTGTAGACAATGAGAGATAATATAACCACAGTGAAATACCATTTCACACCCACTAGGATGGTTATAATAAAAAAGACAGATAATAATGTGTTGGCGAGGATGTGGAGAAATTGGAACCCTCATATATTGCTGATGGGAATGAAAATGGTGCAGCTGCTTTGGGAAACAGTTTGGCAGTTCCCTGAATAGTTAAACAGAGTTACCATATGGTCCAGAAATTCCTTTTTACCCAATAGAAATAAAAACATATGTACATGAATGTTCAGAAACTTGTACACAAATGTTCATAGCAGCATTGTTCCTACTAGCCAAAATGTAGAAACAATACAAATGTCCATCAACTGTTGAATGTGAAATGTGTGGTTTATCCATATAATGGAATATTATTTGGCCATAAAAAGGAATTAAATAGTGATGCATGCTACAACATGGATGAACATTATGCTAAATGAAGAAACCCAGAAAATAAGCATTCATCTATTACATAATCAAATTATACAAAATGCCTAAAATGGGCAAATCCACAGTGGGTGCCAGGGACTAAGGAAAAGGGAGAGTAGGGATAACCACTAATGGGCATAGGATTTCTTTTGGGGGGTTATGATAATTATCTGGAATTAGATAGTAGTGTTGATTGCACAACTTAGTGAGTGTACTAGAATCCACCAAAATGTACACTTTGAAAGGGTAAAATTTGTGGTAAGTAAATAAAAAAGAGAGAGAGTTGCATATTTGAGATGTAGTCTCAAATTCACAACTGCTGCGTATCTAAAGCCCTTTTAGATAGACTTCATAGTAGTTCAAAATATGGGAGCTATTATTAAAAACCAACTCAGGGAAAGATCTGATCATTACAAAAATATCAACAATGCAATTTCCCTCTAAGCAAAGATGACCCTCTGGTAGTCTTCTTGAGGCAAATTAATATTGTCTTGATCTCTACTCTGGAAAGCTAAAGAAACATATTTCAACAGATTTGGACTCCTGATCTACAAAAGAAAGTTGCTTTTCCCCCTGCAACCCGGCCCCCTGCTGATTGATTTTTGAAGAGCCAGCACAAGCAGCAGTCGGTGATAAAGGTAATTGAATCCAACTCATCTCAACTCTACACATTTTCATGACTGAAACTCTGTCTGTGCAGATACCCAAAAACTGTCCTAGAAAGGAAAATATTCCCACTATCATCTGAGCAAGAGAGTGGGAGAGGCTTAGATCAGAACTATGTGATTTAAAGCATTTAGAAGTGTTAAAGGGACTAAGAGAGCAAGAGCAGACAAATGAAAGCGGTAAACTAAGAGTCAGAATAGCACAGCTGACATATGCAGCTCAAGCAGGGATTAGGGGGGAAAGAAATGTCCTTGAAAATATCTTTCCAAGTTCAAAAACAAGTTTCAGTTCCTCTAAACAGTGGAAAAAGCTTAAAATAAAAGGACTGTAGCATAACTCTGAGATGAGGTCTGAGTTCTTTTCTTATGACTGTTAAATGTATAGTCCCCTTTTAATAGGAATAATGTTATTACCCTAGAGGGTGTTCCATTATGATGCATACTGGCTCATATTTTAGTTTAGAACAAAATTCTTAAAAGTGTGACTTATTTCTGAGGAAATAAAAAGGACTTTGCAAAGAATAGAAGTAGGGAACATTATTATAGTGCATTGACATTGCAATTTGCTTGCAAATGACTTTAAAAACTACTCCTAATAATATACTTATTGTATATGGTAGTCTCAACAAAGCCACCTTTAGTAATCAAATTAACACAAGGCAATGGAATGGGAACAGGAGAACCTATAGCATTACCAGCAATGACTACAATTAATACAAGTACATAAAATAATCCAATGGGAACATTGGACAGCCCTGGGAAATGAAACAGTCATCGAGTCATTTAGTGTGGTTGTGTAATAGAGTAATGTAATGAGGGACAATAGTATTTTCTAACACAAGAAACTAGAACAGAGACTATAAACTCAAAAATGGAGGTTTGTCTGTGTGCCTGACTTGGAGTAATATTCTTTTCTTTGCCTCTGATCAAATCACAGCACATTCACACACACAAACCACATGTTCAGAATGACCAGCTACTGGAACACCAATGTCACTGTTGTCAGAACTACTGTAAATCTTTACCTGAATAAGGAAGTCAAAGTTATTTCTATATAAGAGCTCAATGATTATATAGGAACGTTTCTTTGATAAGGTGAAAAAATCATCACACACACACACACACACACACACACACACACACATCACTCACCTTTAAAGCCTGCCCATGCACTGTTGGACATAGAGGGTATTCTGCTCAGTGAAATAAGTCAGTCACTGAAAGACAAATACCATCTGATTTCACTTATATGTGGAATCTAAAGAACAAAGTAAATGAACAAAAACTGAAAAAGACTCATAGATACAGGGAATGAACCATGAACCGGTGGTTATCAGAGGGGAGGAGGTTGGCTGAAAGAAGTGATGGGATTAAGTACAAATTGGCAGTTACAAAACAGTCACAGGTATGTAAAGTTCAGCATAGAGAATCCCACCTAATAAAGAAGGAATATGCTAATTGACCCTCACACCGTTGCAAAGATGGGGCACCCACAGCCAATAAGGAGGGAATGTGCTAATTGACTGCCCTGCCCTCAAAGATGGTGGCACCCACAGCCACAAGATGATGGTGCTCAGTTCCTTCAGCCCCACCAGGGCAGCAGGTGCATGGCATGGCTGGGCCCACCCCCAGGTGGAGGGCCCACCTGCCTTCGGAGTCCCCCAGTCCCCTCAGCCCTCCAGCTGCCAAGGGCCAGAACAAGGCACAGGCAAGTCTTAGATGGTGGCTACCCAGCCACCTAGGGCCGCCCGAGGCTCAGGTAACCAGGGCTGGCTGAGGCTTGCGTTGCCAGCAGTGGCAGCAGCAGAGGTGTGATGGGGTGTCACCTTCCACCCCTGAGTGTTCCCATTTGAGAGGGGGCAGGCTGGGCTGAGGAACCCTCCCCTCCAGTGCATGAATTTTCATGCACTGGTCCTCTAGTATAGTCAATAATATTGCAATAATGTATATTGCCAGGTAGGTACTGGAAATATGAGGGGGAAGACTTTGTAAAGTATATGGTTATCTAACTACTATGCTATACATCTGAAACCAGTAAAAAAAAAAAATTAAAAGTAAATTTTAATAGAGAAAAAATTTTAAGATGATAACAAAATAAATAAATGCTTGCTATGGGTAAAGGGTGAAATAATCGGGTACCAATTAGTGTATCCTAGTTCTAACAATGAGCTGGACACCAGATTTTAAATATCTATGGAATGAGTGAATCAGGCCCCCACCCCTAGTTACATGCCTTGAGAAACAAAAATATAAGGAAATGTTGCAGAACAAAACCTCCAACTGAGCCCATTAGCCACCTAATTCAATCCCTTCAGTTCTCCTGCCACTGCTCAGATCAGTAAAGAATAACAACCTTCCTTGGTGAGTCTCCCTTATTCACATAGTGTCCTTAAATGTGTTGCTAATGGAAAGAACCCTCTTAACTAGTCATATCTGTCACAAACTATCTGTAATTTACCCTTAACCTAATCCACAGCCTCTCCCAGTTGTCTTTTAAAAAACTGTTAGACCCACATTCCACCAGAGTACAAAGCTAGATTAGGCAGTGATAGAAATGATTGATGCCCATAGCAACAATGCATGGAGCAATTAATATGGTAGGAGCTAAAGGACTTATCTGGGAACCAGAGTCTTATTTTAAGATTGCACTAGATCATATCAAGAAATTCCACTGGGAAAACATCCCAATCCTGCCTGAAATAGAGTGAGGTATATTTTTTCACTATGGCCTTTAATCCAGACTAGTGTTCCCAGGCATCAGGTTCCTGCCACTTCACAAGGGGAATCCTTAAACATGAGCTAATGTATAAGCTCTCACTCAGGACTCTCTCATCACCCCACACTCCCTGCTCAGTTCCAGTCACTTTTGCTGTGGTCAAGTCTTTTCAGCTCTAAATTATTGGCTCTGAAAGGAAATTTTAGGGGTGAAAAAGACATGTTTAGGAAATTTTAGAAATTAAGGGGACCATGGAAGAAGCATAGGGCTGAGAATAGCAGAAGGTATATTTCCACAGAATAGGGGAGCTGAAAAGCTGCAACAGGTATATATCCATAGAATGAGGGAGCTGGGAACAGCAGAAGGTCTATATTTACAAAATAAAGGGAAGGAAGCCCCTCATCTAGAAGGGGAAGAAAGCCTAAAGCGAATAGGAAAACAATAAGGAAGGAGGGGAGGAAAACCTCACATATCCCATGTGAGGTTAGACCTTTGAGGCCAGGAGTTTCTATAGTAACCAGTCTAAGGGAATAGTGACCAATTAGATGGGATACCAAGGAACAAAGATCTATAGCCTTTATAAATGGTAGGGAAAAGGAACTCAGTGGGACTCTTTCCCCTTCCCCACATGGGAATCTGTACTTGTTCTTCAATAAATTTACACCTTTGCTATACCATCTTCCATCTGTGGATTCATTCTTCAACTCCCACAGACAAAGAGCTCAGGAACAATTCTGCCCAGGGGAACACCGTGTGTTCCAGCCCAAAAATTCCGCTTCACTTCCTTTATGTCCTCCATTTTTGATATTTACCTTAATGGGTTGTCTTTCCAGACTATATAAGAGCCTGAACCTAACCTCACTGGCAATTAGGGAAATGAAAATTAAAACTGTAATGAGATATCACTTTATACCAGTTAGAGTGGCCATTGTTCAACAAGACAAGCAACAACAAGTGTTGAAGAGGT